>JAMZAV010001908.1:0-174617 GCA_024449915.1 Sweltsa coloradensis
GTAAATTTTAGGGGAACTGGGTTGCTTTTGACGATAAACAGAACATCACACATGTCTTCATTTGTTTATTCTCAATATGCTTGTTAGCGAATCAAAGGCGCCAAGGATTTCCCCACATTTTTTATTTTCACCTTCACCACCACTCGTCGTCAACATAGTCATCCACCGAACGGGATATTCCTTTAACAAAATTTATAATGCCAAAGCAAGCGCTAGGTGAAAAAAAAAATAAATATTTTCTAATCAGTTAATGAACTCAGTTTATATACCAAACATATCCAGTTCGTACACCGTCTTATGAGGTAGATGTTTGTGGTTCTGAATAGATGACCCAATGCAACTCAAGACGATGAGTGGATATGGTGGAATGAAGAGTATAGCCTATGTTAGATTATTACTTATAATGGCATCGAACCCGCGTCCCTTTGGTGCCATAATATGCTTATGATACCTGCGCACTATGGTGAACCACCATGAATGGCATCTATATTATAAATGAAATAAAATGCATTCTGGTTTAAAAAAAAATTACTTCCAAAATGATCAAGGCTGTCCGCGGCTGCGACACAGATCCGAAGCGCACGACTCCTATAAATAATACCGGTAATTAGATCGAATCCTAGGTAAGATATGGAAATTTGAATTGTAATGATCTTGATCAATCATGATCTTTCCCAATACATTCAAAGAGACAGTAAGCATAAAGCTCAACTCCAAAAGTCCCAAAGAAATCATAATAATATAGTAGTATTAAAATTACTCGTTTAATCCTTTACAATATGACACTGACTGTACAATAATGGCCTCTCGGCATGGGATTGTTTAAAACACGCCCTAGACCCGACTTGAAACATAAAACTGCAGAGAGCGCCACCGGTCGGAGGCGGAATCACATTTTTCAACCGCTTGCAGCCCTTTCCCCGTGCTCCCATGATATAACATCGAAATGGCTGGACCGAAAATTATGCAATTTTGGTAGAAGTTAGATAATTGTATAATGTTTGCAACGTATTGCTTAGAATGTATTTTTTTTCACCCATTTTCCACCAAAAAAATCAAGAATTTACGTCAAATTTTCCATTTTTCACGTATTTTCTTGATTTTTTTTGGCGGAAAATGGGTGAAAAAAGGTACATTCTCATCAATACGTTGCAAACATGAGTCAATTATCTAACTTCTCCCAAAATTGCATAATTTTCGGTCCAGCCATTTTGATGTTATCATTGGGGGCACGAAACCATTACATTTTGGTCAAATTTTAGCTTGAAAGAGAAAACCCTTTAAACCGGCTTGCCGGGGGTGTCATGTACATGTAATGATAATGAATATTAAGTTTTTAAGCATAAGCCCGCTTTAAGGACATTATTTATTACTACTGCTAGCATTGACTAATAATAATGATGCACCACCTTCGAGAGTGCAAGTGCAATAACTGGTCCGTAGCTAGTGTAGCTGTGCTGTCCGGGCTCATGTGCTTAGCCCTCGGCCTCCACAATGGGGTATATGCAAGAAGTTCAGAAATGCTAATTAATGGGTGTTTCCTGATGCATTTTAAATTCTAAACACAAAAACTTGGTTTGAACGTTTAAAAAAAATGTATTCTATAAGAAAACTGTGTTTGAAAATGCGTAATTTTCAAATGCCGCCGTTTGGCAACCGATAACGCGCTCTGGGTTGGTCGTGACGTCACCCGCCATGTAAGAGGCACGTAGAGGTAGTGGACTTGCTTGGTTGACGTGCAATTAACCAGAAGTCTCTGATTCTAATAGGTAAAAGAGTAATTAACCATACTTCACTGCCATTCGATGATAACATACAAACCTACTCAAATTAACTTTCCTGCAAAACCTCCGTGCGCGAAACCACCGTAGGATTTTCAAGTATAGGTTGGCTATTCGGCGCCTAGAAGGGCAATGTATACAAGAAAATTATTCATGTAATTTATACAGTAAGACACATGAGTAATTTATCATAAAACAATTTCCACCACTAATTAATTACGAATATATCGTACCAAACAAATACGATTTCCCGTGCATAACCCCCGAGATTGTAGGCCTGTAGGCCGGGCATATAGCTCGGCCCTCTAAAAGTTCTTTCCGCACTTTTATAGACTAAAAAATATTTAAAGGCTCACGGGACATTAATAATTAGCCATACTATTTTTGGCAACCACAACTCATGTTAATTTACCACCGTGAGGTAAGCGATCAGGATTTTCACTTTCACGTAGATTTGCCCATTCGACCCCCTAGTACGCCCCCCACGACTCGACAAACTCGAAGACGGGGCAGCGATGCAGACATTACTGCCCAGAACACTGTCTGACGATATAAGTTGATCGACAACGGTACACCGGTCATTCTGTGAAACTGCCCCTCTGTGAATGTTATGCATATATTACTAGGAAACGCTCAGTTGGACGCGTTGATAATTGCGAGCACGTGCTATAGCTAGACCCATATAGCACATTTTTTTAAATTTTTAAAATTTGTGACGTTCGCTGTCCACGGGGCCATGTTTCCAATATTATTTATTATTGCCGAGGTATTTGGGTAAACCCGTGGGTAAACCTTTACTTTGTGGATAAAATCCACAGCCATCTAGAGAACCTTGGGCATCATTCCTTGGGAAAACTATTGTAACTCTTGGGTAACAAATAATACACTGCTTCCTCGATAGTATTCTGATTACTTCTAGGTGGCAGTGCATATTGGCCAGCAACCTCGTCGACTTTTCGTTTCATGGTAACATTACTTTTGCGTTAAAATGTACTTTCGCATCTACACGACTTTTCCGGATAAAAAAATCACATATTCGTGACCGGACGGACTTCTAAATGATTTGGCCACCTCAGATTTTGTCGCCGTTTCGTTTGAAAAAAACTTTCGGGATTAACTTTAATGTACTTTGTAACTTTTTGAACGATTTGCCACAAAACTATGTGCATCAATTCCAGATCGAGCTTGCGGATGTCCAAATTTCAACTCGACCGAACCTCCGTTCGAACGTTATGGCGAGACCATAAAATAAAAATGACTATTTTTTACAGCAAGTCAAATGAACCTACGCTCACTTTCCTCGCTTAATGAAGACATTCTTTCGAAACTTTGTCGATTTAATAACTGGTTCATACTTTATTTTCAGTCATCCTTAATGGATGAGCATTTTAACTCGATCCGAACCTCCGTTCGAACGTTATGGCAAGACATAAAAAAAAAAAAAAAACAAAACCAGTGAATATTTTTTCCGGCAAAGTCACTGGAACGCTAGCTTCGCTCGCTTAATAAAGAATCGGACTGACCAGGCCGTAGGAACGTTTTGAAAGTTGGATGGGGGGGGGGTCAGCCATTGGAGGTTCTTTTAACGAAGAAAAAAAAATCACCATACTACAGTTATTTGTCATGTTTTAACTCACTCGGACTCTGTAAACGATGTTTTTACAGCAACTTCTGCAATCTCAAAACTCCAAACATGACGTGAAGTGGCCAATGTTAGTAATTCAACCTATTTTTAGCATACAGGCAAACTATTCTTTTACCAAGGCTACTGTCGATTGTATATGTGTATGTGCGTATTTACTACGGAAATTCTGGGATTAATCTTTAACTCCCGTTAGTTTTGCCCCTTCAAAAAAACCCCGGTTCCTACGCACTGGTTTACTAAATTATTATATTCAGGTAAAGAGCACAGACAAAATACAGATGATGTTGTTTGGTAGAGTAAGAAACCATATAAGTGTAGAAAGAGTGCAACATCCCTTACCATTGGTGATAATTCTAGTGTGATTATGTCAATTTTAATGAGCATTTCTGATAATATATGGGTCATTCTCAATCAAATGACCCTTGTGCTGTCCCACCTTAATATTAATTTTTTTTTTTAATCAAGATATTGATTTGCATAAATTTGGTTGTCATTTTCAGAATACTTATAGTTTTTTTATAGCTCCATGATTTTTGCACTTCTATCTTGTTAGGTTTGACCTTTAATTCAATGTCCGGGTATTGCAAAAATTGTTCAAAACCCATGTCCCTATCCTCAAAACCAGAAGTGTGTTTTTTGTAAATGTTTACTTTAAAGACTAAAATTTATTTATCTCTAGATTGGAATGAATGCAGAAATAACAGTTAATAACTGTGTGTTCGTGACTTTTTTTAACAATTTTACAATTTTATCGAAACATAACTAGTGGAAAGTGTTTTTGTCCCTAATGTGGCAATCATAATAATGTCATGACTGGTTACCATTGTAAAAAGGAGTTTAAATAATTTTTCAAGAAGGCAGTGGATCCAATCTAGAATAAGAAAGAAGAACGCCTCCTGCATGGCATCATGGAATTTTTGTTTGTTTTGACATGAGAACGCTTTAAATTGACAAGGTAAACCATTGTAACGGTGAGTATTTTAATTCATGTCATGATTGTTACCAATATAAAACAATTTAATTTGTATTTAATATTTTATTTGAACAATTGAGTTACAGTTGAATCAAGTTTATAAAACCAGCTCAAGCAAACATAACCCTAACTTTTTCCAATGGGATTGTTAACAGCTACACGAATTAATGAAGTTGAAATGTCATGGCATGTTACTTGTCAGGTATGTGTACTTTCAAAAGTGAACATTCCAGGCATCGTGGATTACTGCATTAAAAAATTTCCTGTCAACTGTAGATTTGTTTTGAGGGAGAGTTGTAAATTCATTGCCGTACTCAAAAGTAACAAACACTTGTTTTTTATTGATTTTCAGTGATCACTTGTCAGAATGTTACTTTTTGTCAGACCGTGACCCGTAGTGTCTCTTTACTTTAAACTCAACACAAAACTTGTGATTAGGATGGATTTTATCTTTAGTTGACTGATTTGTACACTGAACAAGCAACATGATCTTAGAAAAAAATTATTACTTTAGAAAAGTAACTTTTTTTCAAGTGACTGTTACTTTTTTGTAACACCGTTACCCGACTAATTATTAAATTAAGTCTTATTTAAAGTTTAAATAACTGAATCACATTTTTTAATCTTATTTATAATATTAATCCTTCATTGCCTACAGATCTTGATAAAATTTGATTTGCCATTTGTCCATTATTAGTAAGTTAATTACCAGGTTTGAAATTTGAGTAATCTTTCTTGACATTTTGTATATACAAAAGTGATTAAAATAAAAATGTATATTTTATTGATGTATTAGTTTTTGTGTGATAATGTAACTCTGAAACTATTGTGCCATGAATATAGATTTAATAAATAACTTCTTTACATCATTGTCCACTTTGTATGTCGGTAACAGTCATGACATTTTCGTACACTTGATTGATGAAATGCTTGTATGTAAAAAAAAATTGTTTTTTTAGATAAACCCTTTTAGGCTGTAAGAACAAATTATTGGATAATGTATTGTTAAGGAGCATCCATTTTAATGTTATAATTTTTTCTTGCAAGCATTTTTTTTCAATTGGGTCATTACTTTTGGGGGAGAATGACCCATAGGTGTATATCTTCTTTGTTCAAATGAGGACATCCGATGTCAACTTCAAAGAACATGATAACAGTTGCAATCACAACAAACATCACCAGTCACCACAAACAAATGTTAAACAATGCCTAAACTTAGTGGTTTCCGCTTCTAATGCAGAAGGTCAGGTTCGTTCCGCTATATAGGCAGATAAGGTTTTAAACTATTACAGAAAAAGGTAAACAAACCTCTTTCACCGGCTTTAGATGGTGAAATCTAACCCTTTACGTGAATGGTCTTTTACTTTCTGGGTCTAGTTTCCACAATTAAAACAATTATTTTTTTTAAATATATTTAAAAAAAACACACATTATCACACCCATCCACAAAAAGACTTAGACGTTTTTTTTTTCCCAAAACATTTATTAATTTCTAAAATGTTTTATAATTTTGATGTAATAGATGAATGAATTCGTGATTCAAAATAAACTAAAATGTACATTACCGCATTAGTACATTTGCCACGATGGCCATACGATTGACACTTTTAAATCAATGCGCCAAGCTACCCTCAAGGTATTTATTATAGCCTAGTCCACGCGGTATGGACTTCATGTTAATCGTTGAAAGTGCGCCGATTTCGTGTTAAAAGCGGGCAACATGCTTTTTCTTATAGGCAATTTTACGCTGATTCGAAAACCACTGTGCCCAACAGTGGACTAAAAACTTTCACCCTTAAATCCCATTTCCTCTGGGAAAATGTGTCGAATTTGTAGACTTTTGGGATGCTAGTTTGTGAACGTAATTTTGAAGATAAAAATTATTTGAAAATTGATTTTTGTCACAATCCAATTCTGAGAGTATGGTTAGTCCAAAATTGAGCTTAACTGGTTCAACTGGTTTGAAATTACTTTCAACCCAAAGAATAGCTGATACGTAGGGCGTTTATTAAACATTTAACACTGTACAACATAGCATTGATGATATAGGCTGTTAATACTCAGCTACAGTTAACGTACACACAGTGAATAAGTTGCAAAAGAAAAATCGAAAATTAACTTAAAAACTCTCTTGTAAGAGAAATTTTTAATACTATTGATGATAGTTACTCCTCGACTCTCGCCGCTACTAGTCCGTCGACTATCCGCAAATTTAGGCCGACCTATAGGAAATTGCAACAGAGCGAATTTGGTATCATTGGATTAAAAAAAAAAACACTTAATAATCCATAAGAATCCTCCTAAAATCCCCATAGGTGAGTGGTCTAATCTCCCTAAATTGAAAATGTAATAAATTTAATTTAAAAAAATGTACTTTAAAATCTTAGTAAGCATGGTATGCACATCAAAGATTATTTAAGGAGTCTTTAAATAAAAAATATTTCATTGTTCAACATTAATTTTGTGTTCACAGAGGTCAATGAAGGTCAAACTTTGTATTTTTCAGTATAATTTATTAAACGTTTTTTCTATTGGTACCATATGTTTTGATGATTGTCTTCTTGTTGTAAAGTAGGCCGATACTTGATAAGGTAAGCAATCATTGCAGAAAAAAGGTTATTATTTCAATCTGTATGGCCATTAACCGTCAACAGGTTGTCAAGAAATATGTTTACTTACGTTTAAGCGCACAACAATCATGTTATGTAATATATTATCGCCGATAGGGGTTTCTCACGTAGTTCGCATCGCACGCTACAAATTGTATGAATCTTGATCAAAACCCACACATTAAAAAATCCTACTGAAGGTTTTGTCATATTCATATATTCGGCAAAATTTTAGATAAAGACTCAAAATAAAGCCATTGGATTTTTTTCTTTTCAAGTAAATTGCACACAATAAAGTAAGTAGGTAATGAGGTTGTCTACTAGAAGATTTGAATCCAAAACCTATTACTCTAATGCCCGCTTATGTCGTTGTACACTCAGGTACCTCGGAAAAAACACGATTTTGGGCGTTTTTAAGGTGTTTCCAAGCCCCATGAAACGTGAAATGAACTTTAAATACGTCATAAATAATCAATCATAATCGTAATCAAAGCTATTTAGGTACCTGACAACTCTCCAATTTTGGTTGGATGAGAACATTCCTTCCGATTAAAAATGGGATGCAAAATTATCAATACACTTTCTGTAACTCCTCTGCTAGCGGACTATGAAGGCCTATGGTGTAGCATAACAAAATGCCATATCATTGGCTTTCGATTAAACGTCGTGTTCCTCCATATTCTAATTGTGAGAAGCTGTTTTGACAATGATAATACTTCAGCCCTCTGAGACCGTGTAAAATAAAGCCAAAACAGCTAAAAAAAATGAGTAATCGAAGTTTGATGACGCAGCTTGTATGTTTTGGGCAAATTAATCCCAATGAAGTTTAATCGAAGTCCAGACGGGTGGTATGAGCTGTAGCATATTAAATGATTCCAAAATGTAGCCTGTAATGAAGCGTACGACTCGGTTGGTTTCATTAGACCTAATGGCAGACAAAGCAAAATACCACCTCAAATTATATGGAAATCAATCCGGCAAATATACAAATCCATCTCAGCGTGGTTGTTTCCAGTTCAAATAAATTGAGAAACCACCTGATATGTTTTTACTTTTCTTTCGTCGCGAAGTACAGAAGAACAATAAAATAATAAATATGACGAACAATGCAATGCATGGGCTAGTAGAGTAAGTTGCACTTACGATGCAAGATTCAACATTATTTGGTCCCAGGATTTTGCGTGGAAAGATACACTCAGTTCTTCAAAGAAAAAGAAAAATCTTTGTAATAGAATCTAAACTTTTTTTAAAAATTTTTTATTTACGTACAATTCAAATTAAAAAAGTCCGCCCCACCCGGGAATAGAACCACGGATCTCCCGCATTCCAGACAGGCGGTCTTAAACCACTGACCCTCAGGACGGTACATTTTAATCGTCTGAATTGTAGTTGCATTATACATCTGAATTGATGGTTTCGATTCCCGTTGGGGCTGACCTTTTAATTTCTGAATTGTAGTAAATAAAATCAATTACACCTACCGAGTGTTTCGGCGACTAAACAAATCGAGAAGATCAAAACCGAGATGAAAAATATAGATTAATTTATTTGTTTCCGTCAACAAATGGGTGACGATTGTGGTTTGTGAAAACGTATCTTATGCCAAAAAAAAAACGAGTGGAGACAAAAATTATGACAGACGAGATCCCAACGAAAGGTCCATCATGCACTGCAGTTCAGTCAGCCCGATAATGTACATGGTCCAAGATAGTGAGGGCATGAGATGACTAAAAACTTCTAAACGCAGGTCACTTGAAATATGTGAAAGAGCATGAGTGTCATTCCCACAAATCAGTCAACACAGCATTCATTCACCTATTAGTATGACGTGATATATTTCAGAAAATGGTCGATCGAAAATATTTAACTCTGTGTCAAGATGTATTGTTTTGCGTTAACTTAAGGTGATTTAACACTAGGCATGTGGGCTTAGGTTGTACCGGTATTCTCCACCAAGAACGCATTCCTAAGCAACTTGGTTAATTAATTTCTTTTGCGACGCAGGAAACATCATCTGTGACGAAGACATTATAGGAATTGACAAATAACTGGGCAATGTGCCATTCAATTCAACTTGTCGATGAAGCCACAAGGGCCTGTGAATGTTTTAACTCTACTAAGGCAAATTCGTGTTAGTTCTCTGCATACACATGACTTATTTGTAGTGGGGTAATGCACCAAATGGCTAAATGGCAACGGATGGGGTTCGGTCCTTTGAGCCTTTTGGATTTACATCAGTAATCCACATACATACGATGTAACTACGATGTATCGGTAAATTTTTGGAGGCGTATCGAGCTTTCCAATGTAAATATTTATATTGACCACACTAAAATCAATAATTCATGAACTTAGTTAAAAAGCAAATCCAACTAAAGTTAGAAAAATAAACGCTAACAGTTTTATTGTTTTTTAAAAAAGTGCATGGCAAATTTAGACATACATTTTTTGCGGGATGTAGGCGGTGGAGGCAACTAGGAGGAAAAAAATTGATTTTTGGTTTAGGCACACCGAAGTTAGTAAGATCAACTTTTAAGTTGCGAAATTGTTTGTAACTTCAAATTTTTGTTGGGTAAGGGGGCCGGGGTAGGGTAGTGGGGTGCTAAATGTCTTCGAATGTCCGGGCAACATGTTTTTTTTGTTTCAGCACACCAAGTTAGTCAAATCGCATTTAAGTACGAACAAAAAATGTATGTTAATGTCAAATTTTGTGTTGGAGGGGTGAGGCGGTAAAGGTTGGAGCGCGGACATCGGGCAACATCTCCATTTTCGGAATTAGCACACCAAAGTTAGTCAGGATCGCGTTTCAAGTACAAACAAAATGGGATGTCAAACTTTTTGTTGTTGGGGGGGGGGGGGGGGGAAAGGGGAGGTAGAGCCATCGGACGTCTGGGCAACATCGATTTCGGTTTAGCACATCAAAGTTTAGTTAAGATCGCGTTCTAAATACAATGGAATGAAGTGTCATTTTTGTTTTGGGGGGAGTAATGGGGAGCCGGGGGTTAGAGACATCGGACGTCTGAGAAACATGTATTTTCGGTTTAACACACATAAGTTAGTAAGATCGCGTTCTAAATTGCGAGTAAATGAATACAAAATTGTCAAACTTTTGATTTTTTTTTTGGGGGGGGAATGGGGGAGTTAGAGCCATCGGACGTTTGGGCAACATGGTTTTTTCGTTTTAGCCCGCACACCAAAGTTAGTAAGATTCAAGTTTTAAGTTTGCTTTTAAACACCCTTTCGGCTAAACCACATGTTTTGAACCAGCTATTAACGAAACTTAGAATATCCTGCATAACATTCATGTTTATTTAGAAACGAGACAGCAAGTTCAATGACTCATTGACGTGTAATATTATTCTATATTATGCTTCTTATTTTGGGTGTGCATGATATTAAATTCACCATGAATCTCAAAGAGCGCATTTTATTTCAGCAACCTTGACTGCAAGTTACGGTTTTATCATCTCGATAATTGTTTTTTTTTTTTTTTTTTGTTTTTTTTTGTGACTACCACACAATGAACTTTGAAATATAAATACTATACAATCAACAATGTATTAAATTACACAATAAATTTTGGTAAAAACATTTTGTGCAATTGTGCATCCTTCTTCGTCATCAACGTTAATTAAAGCTTCGCTCCCCTATTTTGGAATTTTTTTGTTACATTTGGTTTTATACACGGCAAAAAACATGAATTCTTCTTTTTTCCAATGCAATTTCCCCATCCTAGTCTAAATCTCTCTTGTTTCTCGCTGCTATTGTCCCTGGAATTGACAGCTCGGTAACCTTTGTTTGATTCCAAGAGAAACTATCCTCCTGGGCTCTCTGACCTCGTGAGGAGAATGAGTTTCACTCCGTCACGAATATCGTTACTCCGAGAGATTCGTGATATTTCCGTAGCGCGAAGAAAATATTCTCCATATCCGTACTGTGGATTATATACTAAGCAAAACTTGATTGTTTTTATTTGTCACTTACCGCGATTGTGCATTACAGTTCATACTCGGCTAATTAATAATGTAACATGATGCTAAAACAAGTAGAAAACTGACGGCGTCGTTTTTTGCAACACGGTTATTAAGGAATTTGATAAATGTATTAATTAAAGTTTCGTTTATAAAAGAAATTGTAAATTTTAACATGAATTCCTTTTCTACATATTCTTTGTGGGGGGGAGGGGGGAAGTAAGAATACGGAATATCAATACGTGACATTTGGCGTGTGTATGATACTAAATGACGTTTGCTACAACTCTTTTCTGAGTAAATTATTTTATTTCTTGAATTAGTAATTTTATTCTTATTTAAATATGCTAGAATTAGTATGTTCACGTGTAAGATTCTCAATCTAATCAAACAACACAGATCATAAAAGATAAAAACTAGTTTTTGATAGCAGAGCAAGGTCGAGTGGTGACTGAGACTAATGGAACTCGAACTGCTGTGTGGGATATCAGAGTTTGGCAATAACCAAGACGGGAGAATTTGTTCGTCCTTGCGCAAGAGAACTTACCTCATTTCATCCACGTTGTATTTGTAGACTTGGCACCTGGCTTTACGTCGCTCTAGAAAAGTGGTCTTTTGTAATTATTATATTATTATGTAATTTATTATTGTACATTAATTAATATTACCAAACAAAACACGCTATAAACTAAACGTACTTGCATTAGCAAATGAAAATACTTACATCATTATCAATCTCTCGATTATTCGTCGAGAACACTCCTTTAGATGGAATCGTTAATAATTAAATTATACCATCAGAAGCTAAAAAATCCATCATGTGGGAGACTCGGGTTCAACCACCGATCGGGAAGATTTTTTAAAACTTTTGTAAAAAAAAAACCTTCCTGAATTGTATTAAATATTATCATTTCCAATGTTAATCAAATAACACGCAAATTTAAATATGAGTATTATGTTTTTAACTATGACTAGACTTTCACAGGAATCCAGTAAGACTGGTACCTTCATTTTAGTCTTGCAGTAGCGTTAGAAACCGGGGGGCGGGGCAGGGTATATTGCCCCCCCCCCCTGCCCAGTAAAACTCGCTACACAGTCCGAGTGCAGTTCAAACATGCCGAAAAAACGTGGTATGCCAGACAGACCCCAACCTGCAGGCCCACAAAATCTGCTAATGAATTGCCCTACCCCCCCTCCTACCCCCACTTTACACTATCAGGAGAGCTCAAGGTTGATAGTGTATTCTCTGGTTTGCGAGAGTTGTGTTCAATTCCACCACAGTCAGTCCTGAGAGAAAGTTGATTGATTCCTCCCCCGAGACTCACACACCCTGCAGACTATTCTAGCTTGGTCACCAGCGATGTTCAAGCGTTCCTCCCATCAAAGCACGTAAGCTAATAATTCCCGAACCATTCAGAATACAATGGACGCATTAACTTGATCTTTGCAGGATGTTTTTAATGTGCGTATCTATCGGTATTATGCCGGAATGATCGGAGCCCGAGATTTACTTTTAGATCAAAGCTATACACTTACGGTGGAGGTGCGGGTATTATAGATACTGTTTACTTATTTTATTCATCCATCTTATCTGTAATTAAGTAAAAAACATTATATCACATTATTGTTGTCGCTTAATTATATTAAATTCCAATAAAAGGCCTCATACCTAACACCTCAATTAAGAATGCTTTTTTATTAATTTTTCTACTTTTCTTTCATTCCCCACCCTTTTTTGTATTTGATTCATCATAAATTGCATTTAATCCTTTTTTATTTGTTATCAATTTGTTGATTAATGCATTGTTGTATTGTAAGTATTACTATTTCACATATTTACTTAAATGTAGTTTCATTGTTGTGGTCTGCATCTATGCAATTAAGATTTTATATAGTTGTCCTCCTTTGTAAATTCAGTTTTTATAACTGAATATGGATAGACGTTAAATAAATAAATAAAAATAAATAAAATTTTCTTGCAAACATGGTTGTACATTGTTGGCACATCAAGTTAATCTTCCGTAATTTCGTTTATCTTTTTTAGGACAAGCCAATGAACCTATTCGAACAAATGATTATTGGGAAATTGTAATAAAAACGAAGTGCTAACAAATCCTAAGTCACTTTAAAAATAGATTTTTAGGAAATTAAATATTTTTCGGGGGTAATGCGGAGCGATATAATTTAAAATTAAATACTGGCCGCACTTTTCATTGTCCCAGAGTTGGTTATACAAATCTCAAGGGTTTTCCAATAGGGGCGACCTTCGCGGAAGTGAGTCTGAACTGTCCCTTATCAGATCACTTGGCATATTAACGCGCAAACCGTATTAACGAACGGAAGACTCGTTGTCAGTCCGTTGCCTCTTTCTGTGGAGGTAAGTTCATATTACTAGGAAAACGCTTAAGTCCAGCCGCGTTGATGGATGAGCGTTTTTGTTAGTTTTTTTAGTTTTGCTGGGACCACTTTTCCTTGCAGTGCTTTTGAATGCATTGTATGTGATTGTTGTCAAGTTTCCTATTGTTAATTGTTTAATTGTTTATTTAAACCTCAAAAAACTCATTTTAAAACCTTTATTTCTATAGTTTGACAACTTTTTTAACTTTTTTCTTTCAAAAGGTACTATATCACCTAACCTTAATGTCCATGTGAAATATGAACGTTCTAGCCCACCCGTTTGGTCAGAATTCGGGGAAAATGTCACGAAATTTTCGCACTAAAAATCGAAAAATCGTAAATACGATATTTCATGAGAATTTTTTCTTCGATTGTGACCCAAAAACGTGGCAGGTCCTAAAGTTCAGAGATTTCGACAGGTCCCCTCAAAATTTCATCAAGATCCGCATAAGCTTGCCCGGAATCGTGCGACCAACTAGACAGAAAAACAAACACAAAACAAAAAAACAAAAACAAAAACACAAACATTGGAGCTACATTTTTTGAGAGGTCAGTGTGAATTGAAGTTTTCGCTTCGCTCGCTACCTGCATCCTTATACTTACTATTCAGTAGATATTTTACGTGTTTATATCATTGCATTTATAATACCGAAAAGAAATCTATAACGCTACTTGATCGGGTTTCGTTGTGACTGTGTCACAATGTATGTATGTAAATGTCTGTCTGTCTATCTGTCTGTCTGTCGTGTTTTGTCGGGCTCATACGGCCGAAACGGCCAAAAAGATTGAGCTGAAATTTTTTAAACAGACATCCGTGACCAGGTTACTGACGAACTGCTAACAAATGAGCTCATCCGTTGCGATTTAAGCCTACAAGAAATAATAATTGAAAATTTGGCTTGGAAAATTTATAGATATCATTTTATCACAATACTTTGGTCTTAAAGAAGTCAGTTTTTCGATAATTTTTAAAAAACAGGCTGTGATTACAAGCTAGCGAGTGCCCAAGGTTCCCCTAATTTCCGCTGGGACATTGAGTACCCTTGCAATCTTTACTCGTATTTCGTACTGACTTATGTTTTCCATAGTATTGTCACATTCAAAACATGTTTAATAATTTGTTAAATCAATCCATAACTACAAAATCTTTTTCCGACCAGGGGAGTGACCCAGGTCTCCACATTCCGGTATTAGGCGCCTTAGCCAACTAGACTAGGAAAACGCCAATTCGTTGATAGAACGAGTGAGTGAGCATGTGTTGAGTCCCGGGAACATCCCCTTTCCTCCCTATAAACATAAGGCTGATCAAGCCATTATGGGGAATAAATACCTGGTATTTCAACACATGGCTCACTAATTATTAGGGTTTTTAGTTTATTTGGGCATAAAGGGCGCGTCAAACTGTAAGGCCGATAATGCCCACTGCTGCCTATGACAGGCTGAGGAGCCTAAGGTATGGAAAAAAGTAATTTTAACGGGTACTCAACACATGGCTCACTCACTCGTCTAACAACGACTTTGGCGTTTCCTAGTAAATAAGTCATTCATCCTATCTCGTGCACTGTGCTCGTTGCAAGTTCAGTACTTATCTCGTGCACATGTGCTCGATGCAAGTTCACTACTTATCTCGTGCACTGTGCTCGTGCAAGTTCACTACTTATCTCGTGCCTGTGCTCGTGCAAGTTCAGTACTATCTCGTGCACTGTGCTCGTGCAGTTCAGTACTTATTTTAAAATCCTCAAACAATCGGTGAGGACTGAGCCTAAATTATTGACTTGTCAAATTTGTTTCGATAGCGGGGGATTCGTTTGCAGTGGGATCCGTCCATACAAAGTAGTTTCCTTTCCGTGTTTATATTTTTTACTAATTACTATTTTTTCCTGAATTTATTTACTTCATATTTTTAGTAGACAATTTTAAATGTTTAAACAAATTGGTTAATTGAGGAGCTTCGGTGTAAACATGAACAACTTCACAACATAGGTACCTAGTTTTTCGTGTATTTAATGGAAGAAAATATACTTTGTATGAACCGAATAACCAAATAAATTAAATTACACACCGTTTGACGTAAACTTTTGAACACATCAAAATGTACTCCATACGGCCTACTGTAAGATTAGGTATGTCCTGAATTGGCGTTGGATTTTGGCGGTGGGTGTTGCCTTTCAAAGGCATTATATTAATTAGGAAATTTTCATTCCCATACTTTTCATTTTTCGGGGGGGTACTTTCATTTTTTTCGTGTTTACCCGAATTTGCATAACTGTTTTACATTGACATTGTGTAGTGTCGTACAGCACTATAGGGGTAAAGTGTAGTAATTTGTCTTTCAGTAGTCCCAAAATTATTTTGTTGTAACTGCCATATTGTATTATGTACCTACAAGTGTAGCAAACGTATCTCATGTCTGAAATCAATTTTTAATTTTGCCTACGTCATTCCCCGAGCTGATAAGAGATTTAGGCTATACCATATCGTTTTGCGTGGCATTTTTGACAGATATAACCAGTGTTGCTAGATTTTAACACCTAATGATCGGTTTTTAGTTTGAGATTTTCGTACTCAATGCATCTGTCTGTTTAATAACAATTTGTTACTAGATTGTAATTATGTATGTATTGTAATCTTATTGGCAACAGGGATAAGCCCCACAAGTGCAATATAAATAAACACGTGAATCCAATAACACATTTACACATATTCATTAAATAGGTTTATACCAAGTTTATTCGAATCATGCATTATGCGGGGGGGGGAAAACAGTTTTACATATTACAGACGTACAACTCACACTCACACACAACCCACGCGCACGCACGCACCACGCACACGCAACCACACACACAGATCACACCCACAATGTACTACCTACAGTAGTCAAATAAAATGTTTAACCTAGTCAAGTTTTCATTGATATCAACATCTGACAGAGCGGCTTATTTTGTTTGAAGGTAGCCTGTAATCTATATACAACAATATTAAACAAATCAATATGGCGGCACTCAGTACGAGAATACAGCATGATTTCGCGTATTGCGCGGAGGAAACTAAAGTTAATGCCTGCAAGAAGTGGTACTAGCGTCTACGTACTGTTGACTATTTTGAAAAGAAAAACCCTGGTCACGGAAACCCTCCTGTTTTGCATGTCATAATGTTGTAATCCTTGCACGGATACGTTCGGCTCTATGGTAAGATAACATTCGATTTTTGACACGAAACTTTACGAAACGCTGTTGAACTCTTTCACCGATCTAATTTCAGTTATCTCGTAGGGATTCCATATTCCCATTGCATAATCGAGATGTGGCGTCTGACAGAGATAAATACAATCGCCTCATTGTGTTGAGAGAAAAGTCTTTGAAGCAGTTGTCGTTTACAATCCGAGAAGTTTTAAAGCTTTTGGAAGACATATAAATGAATATTGTATTTTAAATCGCTAGAGATATGAACAACCAAGTCTTGTTACGTTGGGCTACTCTTACAAGGTTTTCTCTGTTTAAGTGTACTGAAAATTATCTTATTCTTCAAATTTTTTTTTGTAAAATATATTAATACGGTTCACTTTGACACATTAGATTTAGCTTCCAGGTTTACACCATTCACTCAGGGAAGTGACTGTCTGTCTTGAGTTTGTCTCATCAATTAGGCTCCGTATCGTTCTAAATATAGCTTGAGGTCATCTGCGTACATCAGACAGCTTGACCACGACACACACACGTGAATAGGCAAGGTCCGGCAAAATTGACTCCTGGGAGCCCCAGAGGTGACATTCTCTACGTTGAACTTTGAATGAATCGATAACGACTGTTTGTGTACGCCCACTGGAGGTAGCTGGAGATCAAGTTAAAGAGCGCACAAATACTCGTACCCTTGCAAATTGTGGAGAAGGAGGTCGTGATCTACACTGTCAAATGCTTTAGTAAATCGGTGTAATGAATCTACTTGCAACTCCCTCATTCAATATGCGTGAGCTATATCGTGTATATAATGCGAGGTTGGTTCAGAGTTTGATTTACGTGCGCACAAATCCTATGTTGGTTCGGGGCGATGTATTTGTTATGTGTCCATAAAATGTGGTCGAACAACAAGTTTCGAATATTTTTTTAGAGGAACAGGAGCCAGAGATATTGGTCCGAAATTATTTACGGTGTACCTGCTGCCTTTCTTCAGCACTGGTGACACTGAGTACCCCGAACCGATCGGGAAAACCCCTTCGCTAATCGCGCGGTTATAGATGGTCGCAAAGCCACAGATAGTGACCGTCGACAGTATTTTAAATAGTTATCGGAAATTTCATCTGGCCCTGAGACTTAGCCGTTGACAAGCTTCCTCAGGCAGTTGTCTACCGCCGCACGAGAGATTTTGAGAGTGGGGAGATTGCAGTTCACGTTGATCAAGAGTTCAGGTGTAGTGGGCGCGGCTTTGGATTTCGGCGTAAACCGTTATTTTAATTTTGACACTATTGCTAACGCAAATCGTAAGTCGTATAAATGTTAATTTGGCTTTGCTTCGGTCATACTTTTACTACGAATTATATGATTAATTTAGACAAATTAAAAAACCGTGTAACATGTAATCATTAAACTTTTCTTAAGGCTATTTGACCACGTTTTTCTGATTTTCCAAAATATGCCTACCAATTCAAAATATAGGAATGGCTTTGAAACCTGCTCGTTTTAGAAATCACATCTATTTTTTCAATTTTTCTGATCCGGTTACACGGCCAAATATCGCCACCTCAAAATAATTCAAACTTTAATTCGCCGAGGCTACACCATTCAACGTAGGGTGTTTGTGTGTTTTTTGTGACTTACTTTTCAACTGGTTTTCTAGAGACTGACTGAGAGAAAAAATTTAATAAAATTGTCATTCCAGTGAATTTTTTCGTTTGGCGGTTTTTTGTACCGATTTGTACCGCCAAACAAAAATTCGCAGGACAAGACACTGTTAAAAAATATTTTTTGGTTTTGGTTTGGCTTGTCGCTTTGATTACTGTCTCCCCCCTGAAATCAGTTTTATAACCTGAGTGGGTAGACTCTTAAATACACTTATTGTATTTATTTATTTTATTTAATTATTTATTTATTTATTTATTTATTTAACAAACAAACAACAAATCCGAGCTAATTTTTTTTGAGGGTCAGTGAAAATTGAAGTCTTCGCTGCTCATCCAACAAGTGAACTTGAATTAACACACAAAAATAACACGTTTTGTAAAATCTATTTAATTATTTTCTTTTCCCGCGAAGGAAGATCCCAATTCGCAACTGCCCCGCGGATGAGCTTCTCATTTGTTTCTCAAGAGGGAGGCGAGCAATTTATTTCCACAAATACACATTGTGTGTGTTTACTCCTCCCCCCCACGCACTCTACTGAGAACCATCGACCATCTCCTTTTTGTGTGAGCATCTGTAACGTCCCGTGTGTCACGTCCAAACAATAAAAAACCAAACGTGGCCTCCGATTATAAGGCATATTTATGTATGTTCTTGGTTACTCCTTGAGAGTTAGGGTGGGTCACAGTATTATATAGGCCTGTCTATCTTCTGTGGGTGGGTACCGAACAGTGTTGGCTCGGCGCTAAGCGCTTCGACTCTGATCGGTGGATGTCCCGGGTTTTCGAAATCCACGTCGGACCGGCAGCAATACTGATGGTTTTTCGAGGTTTTTCTCAGTCGTTTAAGGCGAATGCAAGGTATTGAGTCTCTAAACAGCCCTCGGAAATCCCGTCACAATTGTCCTATCCGCACATCCTAGTTCACCTGAAGAGGGGGGCTAATTGCACCCTAGAACACTTTTTCCACGATAAAAATGAAATATTGTGGGTGGGGTTGGGCTTGCCTTATCCCTAAGCTTCAGACATAAATACTCGACACCTCCCACCACACCTAGATTCAACGCTGAAAGACTACCGCGAGCTTGTACACCAAACACAGTCATTATTATCGCACTGTACTGCCTAATCTATTTTATTTGTGAATTAAGTTGTCACTTTTATAACCACTTTTTAATGAATCAATACTGCTTTTTGTTTGTTTCAGTAGATCAAGCTAGGTGAGGCACAACAGTGTGTGTGGAGTGAGCACAACATGGACGCGCAGGGTATTTGAAGACGTTTTCTTGTTTATTGGATCTTACTTGTAGTTCCGGTCCGTTTCAACAATCGATCTAATGTTGAAACATTTTTGCAATAGATGATTCGTGATCTGAGAAGCTCTTTAATATCTACTGCCCGGTGCCCGGTACACACGGTTTCAAACCGGTTGACCATTTCTATTTCAGACAATTTTACTCAGGTCACCCGTAGTTAAGAGGAATAATTATCAGATAACCTGTGTAATTCTCTTCTCAGCGATAAATATTTTGTCTGTCAATTATAATATTTTGTTTTTAAGTTCTGATCACAAGTATTAATACAAAATCATGCCCCACACAAATATGACAAGTAACACAATTAGTTCCAAGTTCGCACGGAAAATAGTACCTTGACGTTCCTGCTGTAAGAAAAAGGAACGCGTTTCCCCACAAAGTGCATGACAAAGGAACGCGTCCCCCCCCCCAAGACTAAATGATGAAACCTCGTCGCAGACAACACAAATGATAATTTTCAAAAAAAAACGTGTGGGCTAATTTCGACGTATCAACTTTCCTATTGTTTAACGTAACTTGTATGCTAATTTTGAACTCGATCTACTAAAGGTCGTTTCGTACTCCAATTGTAATAGCTCTACATTCTCCAAGGTACCGTAATTGAGTTTGTGGACGATTGAGTTTGGGAAACTACGAAACGTTTTGATTCTGAAATAATAACTTGTACGCATAATATATTATGGAGATAAAACTTGTCTGCCAGATTTTTGATGGTATTCAACAAAAATCGTCTTAAGACGTAGCAACAGTTATTTTAATTTATTTAATACATTAACCTGTTTCGTTTTAAACAAAGTTTCAATTAAACACAATTTAGGAAGTTTTTATCGCAAGCTATGATTTACAAACTATAATTGTAAGGCTCCGAAGTAGAAATCATAAGTGGGCTCGTTGGGTCTTGTTGTTAGAGTATCTGCTTCCAATGCAGAAAGGTCCCAGGTTCGATCCCGCCCAGTCAACAGTTTTTAACTTTGATTTGAACTCATCCATCAGTTTCTTGTTTTAGGAGTTTTAAACGGTGACTTTGGGCCGTCCTAGCAACGAAGCACATAATATATTCAAAGTGTTTCTGATCGCCTTGTTGATTCTGGCGCTCATCCGCGGGTGTTTGCACTCTCCATACTACAGATTGCTAATTTCCTATTGAAAATATTAATCTTTGGTTGGTTTATCGCTCACTCGTCGATTGCTCGGGCCTACCAGGGTTGGCTTGGTCGCTTTGATTTACTATCCCCCACTGAAAATCAGTTATATAACAAGTGGGTAGACTCTAAATCCAATTTTTATTTTATTTAATGTTAAATTAAATAAAGTCAAGCTGTGTTCACGTTTTGTGCAGGATTGAGAAGGAGCCGTAGAGGCCGACAACAACCAGAATTCGGGCCGCTGCCGCCAAGAACGAGGCGGCGGAGACAGCAGCAGCAGCAGCAGCAGCAGCAGCAACAACAACAACAGCAACAACAACAACAACAACAACAACAACAACAACAACAACAACAACAACACGACAACAACAACAACAGCATCAGCAGCAGCAGCAGCAGCAGCAACAACAACAGCAGCAATAGAGCTGCAGCCACCATCAAGCCCCAATAGTGATATACACTGCCTATTTGGCGCAACTCTATGAATTATTGGCGAGAAATGGTAAATAAAATAAAAATAACCACCAACACGCCTGACAACTTTGTTTATCACAATTCTTAGAATCATTGTTTATTAAAATTCTACTGAGTGGGTTCAACTATTCCATTCATTGCAGTCTTGTAAAATGATTTTTAATATAATATGTTATAATAAATAAAGCATTATAAAACCCTCACTGAACTTTAACCTGGTTACTTACTTCTAGAAAAAATTCGAGTATGGACATTGCTTGAGGAAGGTGACAAGAGTCTCCGAATATCGCGAATAAAAGTAAGTAACCAGATTAAAGATCAGATGAGTAGTTTTATAATATACGTTGTCGCGGGGTAATAGAGTTGTGGATAATTTTAAATAAAATTTAGTACATATAGGAATAATGATTGTGAGTAAAGATTGTCACGTTTGGTCTTTATGCCATGGCTTTTGTTATTAATTTTACTTATTATGTATAATATGATTTTGTTCTACCGGGACAGAAAGCATTTGACCGCAAAATAGACTATATAGACTAAGCATAGAGGACAAACCGTTCAACAAAGCCAAGTGTTTAAGGCAAGATCAATCGGTAAATCAATATTTAAATATCAACCATTCAGCCACAACAATAAAATATTCTCCTTCCTTTAATTCCTGATCATTGTTCAAAAAAATAAACAATCCCTGTAGGGCCCAAAAGTAAATGATAGTTATATTTGTCAAGGTCGAGGTCCATTTATGTAACTTTGTTGAAATCTTGTTCGGAAAAACTTTATAATTAAGCACACGTTTTTCTTTTTAGTTCTAAAATTGTCAATATTTATTTAAAAATATAGATCTATTAACTTTATTTCTAATTGGTTTGCATTTGGTTGCCGAAATATTTAGAATCATCCAGATACAATTATTTTACAGGGCTGCAACAAAATCGAGGACGCCCACCGGGACCGGAGCCGCAGCCCGGGACATTTCTGGGGTAAGAAAGAAATTAAACTACTTCCAACTACAATATCGTGATTCTTGTATAATCCCAACGCCATTGTGTAAATTACCTACACACTATTTACATCAGGTGTTTTTCCGTTTAAATTAGGTTCAATAAAATCATACCAAAATCATAATCATAGTCGCTTGTACTTCATTTGGAGCTTACTAGCCGCTTCGCTAACGCTTTTTTCCAGTCGCGTTGATGGAATGAGCTTTTGAAAAAATATTGTAAAAAGTAAGATTTGATTTATAAATATTTCTTTCAAATGTCTCTAAAAACTTAAAATAATATATTTCAGTGATTTTCAACGTTCCCATAAAGTTTCATCAAGTCGGAGTAGCCGTTTGCCAAATATCGAGAAAATAGCTCATTAAAAATCGAAAAATCAGTAAATTACGATTATCATAAGAAATATTTTAATGATTGTACCAAAAACGTGGCCGAGTCTAAGGTTTAGAGATTTCAAATAACCCTCAAATTTTCATCAAGATCGCATAAGCCGTTTGCCCGGTAGAGCGCGAACAAACAGACAAAAACCACCAAAACAACAAAAAATGAAAATGAAAACCCCGATCCAAATTTTTTTAGGGGTGAGTGAAATTGAAGTCTTCGCTTCGCTCATCCACAAACGCTAGTGATGTGAACGCCTACAAAAGGGTTACTTCAAATGTCGTTTCTCTGAAATGCGCACGAAGAAAGTTCAATCATGCATCAAAATGATAACTATTTAGAACTTAATATCAGAATCTAAGAACACTGCAAAGCTATTTGGTCCTGATTAATATCACAACCAATGTCGCCCGCAACCTAATGCAACCGCTCACCTCTTATCGCTAAGTAAAGTTATATCTCGCTCTCTCAATTGAACTCTTTAATGACTTCTTCATCAACGCTTGCAACCCGGCTGGTAAAGCCCAATTCATCATTAACCCTCCCCCTCCTCCAAAACTCCTAGACCTCTGATTGGCGCAACTATGCATTCTTCACTCAACCATCAATTGAAGTAGCTATCTGTACTAGGAAACTTAGTTTCCAAACCTCATATTGACTTGACGAGGTGCCAGGTCCCTTCTTTTCAAATGTATGGACTTTATTCCGGCCATTAGCCAACATCATTAATCAATACTTTTCTGGATGGCATTTTCCCCTCAAAACTGCAGGCAGCACAATAATCCCCATCTACAAACACAAAGGTAAAAATCTGCAGATGACTAACTATCGACCCATCCCCCTGCTCTCCTATTTTTTCAAATATATGAATACATCATGCATCATCGTCTATCATCTTTCTAAATATCACAACATTCGGTCTCCTACTCAGCATGTTTTTTTGAAAAACAAATCCACCACAAGCGCAATCTTCAGTTTTTTTCCCCTCTCTCTCTTCTTTGGACAAAGTTGACCACGCGGTAGGAGTGTTCTACAAAATGACAAAAGATTTTGATACAATAGATCTCAAAATTATCCTAGGATAGCTAAAATACCTACCTATGGGCATCCGAGGATCGCTTTAGATAGGATTTCCTAATTTTCTCTCGCGGCCGCTCTCAGGTAAGTCGAATCGAGACAGCCAATGGTCCTTCCGTCACCAAAACCCGCTATACGTGTGTCTCTGTCCATAGCTGTGGAGTTCCCAGGGTTCCATACTCGAGCCCCTAGCCTATATCAGATATGTTAATGACCAGCACCTTTCTGATGGAGGGTATTCTCCTACCCAATTGCGATGACTCCAGCATCTGCTGACCTTACCAAACACCACCCCCCTAATCAACAGCCAGTGGCTAAAATGTCTCATCCGCCGAGACAATCAACTCTACATCTCGCGCTCTAAAACGTATACCTATACTTTAACAAACACAATAAGATCCCACCTGGCTAGTCCCCTAGGTTTCTTCTAGAGTTTGATATAATCCCCCGCCTTCAGTGTTTAAGTCCTTGCCTTGTGCATTTGCCAAAAAAATTTCTCGAACTGGTCTATCCATGTTAACCATGTTGCAACAAGTTTTATCTGGATGCTACTCTCTCCGTAAGCTCAACAAATTGTTCACCCCCATATCTTATGCAGGTCTACTTTGCCACATCCACTCTCACTTATCCTATGGCCTGCTATTTGGGATCCCCCCCTAAGCTATAGAATATGCATCTTCAAAAGAGAGCGATACGCATTATTGCGGTATCTCCAGAAAAACACTCCTGTAGGGAGCTCTTTAGGAATAGGAATTCTAACTCTAGCATGCACTCATCAGTCTGCTGGCACTATTTGTTCGCACAAATAGTACGCCTCTTTCCTCTCAATGCGTCTGTGGCACTGCCAACCACAAGAGCCACCTTCACATACATAGGCCGCCCCACCACCTGCGCCTTTTTGCACTGGGCCCCGAGTACCTTGCCTCCACCTTTACAACAAGCTCCAGAAAACAGTAAAACCCTCCCACCCGCCCTCCTTTCAAACCCAAGTTAAACATATATCTCACAGCAAACGCAGCTTCTACTCGTTATTGACTACTCTCATGTAATTAAACATTATAAATAAATGAACAATTAATTAAATAAAAAATAATAACAACAATTATTATTTCTAGCTAATTTCAGCAATAAATGATATATCACCTTTTTTAAAGTCCTGTTTTCAAAGTCGACTACGTTGTAACATGTGGTTACTATTTTTTGTTATATGCCTCCATATCATAATGTCTCCATACTTTTCATCTGTACCATTATCTTGCACCATTGTAATCACCCCATTGACATAATTTCTCTTCTCAGTTATCTTCCATAAATAATATATTATATCATTCATTATCATTAATAGCAACTCGCTTCTTTTCAAATTCACTTTTATTTATCCTCCCACATTGGCTTTCCAAAATAATTGTAACTAGATACATCATATTATAAATTTTTATTTTTTACCACCATTGAGTGTAGATTTCACAGTCCACATTGTTACAATTACAATGTATTACTTTATTTATTTTCTTAATTTCTTGTTTACTTAATGTACATGATTACTCTGGTGTACTAGGATTAAATATACTTAGCTGTAAGTTACCTTAGGCTATTCCACCCTTCTAATCTGGGAGTCAAACATGTACAATGTTTCTGTCAAGATGAATAAAAGTATCTATCGATCTATCTACTTATAACAAAATAAACTCTGATCTAAATTTTAAAAAATCAACACCCCGATTTGTGTTGAAGACTTGTTCAACACTGTGTTACAAGTCATCTAACTCAAGGTTTAATAACTGGCATTAGCTAATATAACACAGAGATGGTGATATATTTTTTCCTTTGGTTGAAAATAATAATTAAAAACAACATCCAAGTATCTGCAATAGATGAATTAAAAACAGTACAGTATTTGACAATTTTCCCAAAAATAATTGACAAGTATACGTAGACCTTGATAATGAAAGAACCTAAAAGCACGGAGTACATTTTCGGCAGAACATTTTTTAGTATTGTAGCCTGTTTTGTTCCCTGTACAGATTGCTAAGTTCAAGTTTTTTTTCGCTTCAGCAACAACAGCAGCAACAACAGCAGCAGCACCATCCAACAAAGCCGCACCAGCAACAACAGCACAACAGCAGCCGAGGCTGTTGCTTGGCCCTCTCGGTAAGGATGAAATTGACCTATTTCCGAACCACAATATCTTGATTCTTGCTATCCGAAACGCCATTGTATAATCTGTATGCTACATCTATTTTCGTCAGGGTTTTTCCTCTCTCTCATTCATTCAGGTTTTCCAATTACATTACACCAAATAAAATAATAATAATATAATATAATAATAATAATAATAATAATACTAATATAATAATAATAATTTTTTTTTTTGTATTATTATTTATTCATTATTACATATGTGTACATTTTTATATGCTTCGGTCACAAAGCCTTACAATAAGGCTTGTCTGTGGTTTAAACCCACACAAGTTTCAATAGTTTTTAGAGAACAGGGAGCAGAGATATTGTGTCGAATTTTTTAGGGTGTACGGGCTGATTTTGCCTTTTCTTCCAGCACTGGTGACACTGACCGAGTCGGGAAACCTTCGCTTAATCGCGCGGTTATAGATGGTCGAAAAGAGCCACAGATAGTGACCGTCGACAGTATTTTAAAATATTATCGGAATTTCATCTGGCCCTGGAGGACTTACCGTTGACAAGCTTCCCTCAGGCAGTTTTCTACCCCCCGCACGAGAGATTTTTGAGAGTGGGGAGTTTGGGCAGTTCACGTTGATCAAGAGTTCAGGTGTAGTGGGCGCGGCTTTGGATTTCGGCGTAAACCGTTATTTTAATTTTGACACTATTGCTAACAAATCGTAAGTCGTATAATGTGAATTTGCTTTGCTTCGGTCATACGTTTTACTACGAATTATAATATAATTTAGACAAATTAAAAAAACCTTGTAACATGTAATCATTAAACTTTCTTAAGGCTATTTGACCACGTTTTTCTATTTTCCAAAATATGCTACCAAGTCAAAATATAGCGAATGGCTTTGAAACCTGGCTCGTTTAGAAAATCAAAACTATTTTTTCAATTTTTTCTGATCCGGTACACGGCCAATATCGCCACCTCAAAATAATTTCAAACTTTAATTCGCCAAGGCACACCATTCAACGTAGGGTGTTGTGTGTTTTTGTGACATTACTTTTCAACTGGTTTTCTAGAGACTGACTGAGAGAAAAAATTTAATAAAAATTGTCATTCCAGTGAATTTTTTCGTTTGGCGGTTTTTTGTACCGATTTGTACCGCCAAACAAAAATTCGCAGGAAAGACAACTGTTAAAAAATATTTTTTGGTTTTGGTTTGGCTTGGTCGCTTTGATTTACTGTCCCCCACTGAAAATCAGTTATATAACTGAGTGGGTAGACTCTAAATACAACTTATTGTATTTATTTATTTATTTATTTATTTATTTATTTATTTATTTATTTAAACAAACAAACAACAAATCCGAGCTAATTTTTTTGAGGGGTCAGTGAAAATGAAGTCTTCGCTTAGCTCATCCAACAAGTAACTTGAATTAACAACAAAAATAACACGTTTGTAAAATCTATTTAATTATTTTCTTTTCCCCGCGAAGCGAATATAACAATTCGCAACTGCCCCTAGGATGAGCTCTCATGTTTCTCAAGAGGGAGGCGAGCAATTTATTCACAAATACACATTGTGTGTGTTTACTCTCCCACCCACGACTCTACTGAGAACCATCGACATCTCCTTTTTGTGTGAGCATCTGTACGTCCCGTGTGTCACGTCAAACAATAAAAAACAAACGTGGCCTCCGATTATAAGGCATAGTTATGTAATGTTCTTGGTGACCCTGAGAGTTAGGGTGGGTCACAGTATATAGATAGGCCTGTCTATATTCTGTGGGTGGGTACCGACAGTGTTGGCTCGGGCGCTAAGCGCTCGACTCTGATTCGGGAGGTCCCGGGTTCGAATCCCGTCGAGACCGGCAATCAAGACTGATGGTTTTTCCGAGGTTTTCCTCAGTCGTTAAGGCGAATGCAAGGTATTGAGTCCTCTTAAACAGCCCTCGGACATCCCGTCACAATTGTCCTATCCGCACATACCTAGTTCACCTGAAGAGGGGCTAATTGCACCCTAGAACAGTTTTCCCACGATAAAAATGAAATTAATTGTGGGTGGGTTGGGCTTGCCTTATCCCTAAGCTTCATACATAAATACTCGACACCTCCACCAACACCTAGATTTCAACGCTGAAACTACCCGAGCTTGTACAAAACACAGTCATTATTATCGCACTGTCTGCCTAATCTATTTATGTTGTGAATGAAGTTGTCACTTTTATAACCACTTTTTAATGAATCAATACTCTTTTATGTTTGTTTCAGTATATCAAAGCTAGTGTGAGCACAACAAGTGTGTGAGTAGCACAACATGGACGCGCAGGGTAAGTTGAAGACGTTTCATTGTTATTGATCTTTACTTGTAATCGTCGTTTCAACAATCGATATATTGTTGAACACATTTTGCAATAGATGATCGTGATCTGAGAAGCTCTTAATATCTACTGCCCGTGCCCGGTACACACGGTTCAAACCGGTTGACATTTCTATTTCCAGACAATTTACTCAGGTCACCCGTAGTTGAAGAGGAATAATTTATCAGATAAACTGTGTAATTCTCTTCTCAGCGATAATATTTTGTCTGTCAATTAATAATATTTTGTTTTAAGTTCTGATCAAAGTATTAATACAAAATCAGTGCCCCACACAAATATGACAAGTAACACAATTAGTTCCAAGTTCGCACGAAATAGTACCTTGACGTTCCTGATGTAAGAAAAAGGAACGCGTTCCCACAAAAGTTCATGACAAAGGAACGCGTCCCCCCCCCCAAGACTAAATGATGAAAACCTCGTCGCAGAAAACACAATGATAATTTTCAAAAACGTGTTGGGCTAATTTCGACGTATCAACTTTCCTATTGTTAACGTAACTTGTATGCTATTTTACTCGATCTACTAAAGGTCGTTTCGTTACTCCAATGTAAAGAGCTCTACATTCTCAAGGTACCGAGTATATTGAGTTTGTGGACGATTGAGTTGAGAAACTACGAAACGTATTTGAAGTCATGGAAATAATACTTGTACCATAATATAATATGGAGATAAAACTTGTCTGCCAGATTTGGATGGTATTCAACAAAAATCGTCTTAAGAACGTAGCAAAAGTTATTTAATTTATTTAATACATTAACCTGTTCTTTTAAACAAAAGTTTCAATTAAAACACAATTTAGGAAGTTTTATCGCAAGCTATGATTTACAAACTATAATGTAAGGCTACGAAGTAGAATAATAAGTGTGGCTCGTTGGTCTTGTTGTTAGCGTATCTGCTTCCAATGCAGAAGGTCCAGGGTTCGATTCCCGCCAAAGTCAGAAGTTTTTTAACTTTTGATTTGAACTCAAGTCCATCAGTTCTTGTTTTAGGAGTTTGTAAACGGTGACTTTGGAGCCGTCCTAGCAACGAAGCACATAATATATTCAAAGTTGTTCTGAATCGGCCTTGTTGATTCTGGCGCTCATCCGCGGGTGTTTGCACTCTCCATACTACAGATTGCTACATTTCCTATTGAAAATATTAATCTTTGGTTGGTTATCGCTCACTCGTCGATTGCGTCGGGGCCTACAGGGTTGGCTTGGTCGCTTTGATTTACTGTCCCCACTGAAAATCAGTTATATAACTAAGTGGGTAGACTCTAAATCCAATTTTTATTTTATTTAATGGTTAAATAAATAAAGTCAAGCTGTGTTCACGTTTTGTGCAGGATTGAGAAGGAGCCGTAGAGGCCGACAACAACCAGAATTCGGGCCGCTGCCGCCAAGAACGAGCGGCGCAGCAGCAGCAGCAGCCAGCAGCAGCAGCAACAACAACACAACAACAACACAACAACAACAGCAACAACAACACAACAACAACAACAACAACAACAACAACAACAACAACAGCAGCAGCAGCAGCAGCAGCAGCAGCAACAACAACAGCAGCAAGAAGAGCTGCAGCCACCCATCAAGCACCCAATCGTGATATACACTGCCTATTTGGCGCACACGCTATTGAATTATTGGCGAGAAATGGTAAATAAAAAAAAATAACCACCAACAACGCATGACAACTTTTGTTATCACAATTCTTAGAATCATTGTTTAGTTAAAATTCTACCTGAGTGGGGTCAACTATTCCATTCATTGCAGTCTTGTAAAATGATTTTAATATAATATGTTATAATAAAATA
Organism: Sweltsa coloradensis; assembly: GCA_024449915.1. Classification (NCBI taxonomy): domain Eukaryota; kingdom Metazoa; phylum Arthropoda; class Insecta; order Plecoptera; family Chloroperlidae; genus Sweltsa; species Sweltsa coloradensis. The sequence continues at coordinate 29,915 of JAMZAV010001908.1, forward strand.
AAGCATTATAAAACCACTCAACTGAACTTTAACCTGGGTTACTTACTTCGAGTATGGACATTGCTTGAGGAAGGTGACAAGAGTCTCCGAAATATCGCGAATAAAAGTAAGTAACCCAGATTAAAGATCAGATGAGTAGTTTTATAATATACGTTTCCGGGGTAATGAGTTGTGATAATTTTTAAATAAAATGATACATATAGGAATAATGATTGTGGGTAAAGATTGTCAACGTTTGGTCTTTATGCCATGGCTTTGTTATTAATTTACTTATTTTAGTATAATATTATTTTGTTCTACCGGGACAGAAAGCATTTGACCGCAAAAATAGACTATATAGACTAAGGCATAGAGGACAAAACGTTCAAACAAAGCCAAGTGTTAAGGCAAGATCATCGGTATCAAATATTTAAATATCAACCATTCAGCCCACACAATAAAATATTCATCATTCCCTTATAATTCGATCATTGTTCAAAAAAATAAACAAATCCCTGTAAGGGCCCAAAAGTAAATGATAGTTATATTTGTCAAGGTCGGAAGGTCATTTATGTAACCTTGTTGAAATCTTGTTCGGAAAAACTTTAATAATTAAGCACACGTTTTTCTTTTTAGTTCTAATAATTGTCAATATTTATTTAAAAATATAGATCTATTAACTTTATTTCTACATTGGTTGCATTTGTTGCCGAAATATTTATAATAATACAGATACAATTATTTTACAGGCTGCACAAATCGAGGACGCCCAGCCGGGACCGGAGCCGCAGCCGGGACCTTCTGGGGTAAGAAAAGAAATTTAAACTACTTCCAACTACAATATCGTGATTCTTGTATAATCCCAAACGCCATTGTAAATTACCTACACACTATTTACATCAGGGTGTTTTCGATTTAAATTAGGTTCCAAATAAATCATACCAAAATAATAATCATAGTGCGCTTTACTTCATTTGGAGCTACTAGGCCGCTTCGCTAACGCTTTTTCCAGTCGCGTTGATGGATGAGCTTTTGAAATAAATTGTAAAAGTAAGATTTATTTGAGAAATATTTCTTCAAATGTCTCTAAAAACTTAAAATATATAATTTCAGTGATTTTCAACATTCCCATAAAGTTTCATCAAGATCGGAGTAGCCGTTTGCCAAATATCGAGAAAATATCTCATTAAAAATCGAAAAAAATCAGTAAAGTACGATTATCATAAGAAATATTTTAATGATTGTACCAAAAAACGTGGCCAGTCTAAGTTTAGAGATTTCAAATAACCCCTCAAATTTTCATCAAGATCGCATAAGCCGTTTGCCCGGTAGAGCGCGAACAAACAGACAAAAACACAAACAAAAAACAAAAAAATGAAAATGAAAACACCCGAGCCAAATTTTTTTAGGGGTGAGTGAAATTGAAGTCTTCGCTTCGCTCATCCAACAAACGCTAGTGATGTGAACGCCTTACAAAAAGGTTATCTTCAAATGTCGTTCTCTGAAATGCGCACGGAAGAAGTTCAATCATGCATCAAAATGATAACTATGTATAACTTAATATCAGAATCTAAGAACACCTCAAAAGCTATTTGGTCCATGATTAAATCACAGACCAATGCCCCGCAACCTAAATGCAACCGCTCTCTTATCGCTAACGGTAAAGTTATATCTGACGCATCATCTCAATGTGAACTCTTTAATGACTTCTTCATCAACTCTTGCAACCCGGCTGGTAAGCCCAATGCATCAATTAACCCTCCCCCTCCTCCAAAACTCCTACGACCTCTGATTGGCCCAACTATCATTCTTCACTCAACCACTCCAATTGAAGTAGCTATCTGTAACTAGGAAACTTAGTTCCAAACACTCATATGGACTTGACGAGGTGCCAGGTCCCTTCTTTTCAAATGTATGGACTTTATTTCCGGCCCATTAGCCAACATCATTAATCAATACTTTTCTGATGGCATTTTCCCCTCAAAACTGAAGGCAGCACAAATAATCCCCATCTACAAACACAAAGGTAAAAAATCTGAGATGACTAACTATCGACCCATCTCCCTGCTCTCCTCTTTTTTCAAAATATATGAATACATCATGCATGATCGTCTATCATCATTTCTAAATTATCACAACATTCTCTCCCCTACTCAGCATGGTTTTTTGAAAAACAAATCCACCACAAGCGCAATCTTCAGTTTTCTTTCCCCTCTCTACTCTGCTTTGGACAAAGGTGACCACGCGGTAGGAGTGTTCTACAAAATGACAAAAGATTTTGATACAATAGATCTCAAAATTATCCTAGGATAGCTAAATACCTATCCTATGGCATCCAAGGGATCGCTTTAGATAGGATTTCCTATTTTCTCTCCGGCCGCTCTCAAGTAGTCGAAATCGAGACAGCCAATGGTCTATCCGTCACCAAAACCCGCTCTAAATCTCTGTCCATAGGCTGTGGAGTTCCCCAGGGTTCCATACTCGGACCCCTAGCCTATATCATATATGTTAATGACCAGGCCACCTTTCTGGATGAGGGTATTCTCACACAATATGCGGATGACTCCAGCCATCTGCTGACCTTACCTAAACACCATCCCCCCTAATCAACAGCCAAGTGGCTAAAATGTCATCATACAGCCGAGACAATCAACTCTACATCTCGCGCTCTAAAACGGTATACCTATACTTTCACACCCCCAATAAGATCCCACTGGCTAGTCCCCTAGTTCTTCTAGAGTTTGATATAATCCCCCGCACTTCCAGTGTTAAAGTCCTTGGCCTTGCATTGACCAAAAAACTCGACTGGTCTATCCATGTTAACCATGTTGCCAACAAAATTTTATCTGGATGCTACTCTATCCGTAAGCTCAAACAAATTGTTCACCCCCATATCTTATTGCAAGTCTACTTTGCCCACATCCACTCTCACTTATCCTATGGCCTGCTATTTTGGGGAGCCTCCCCCCAAGCTAATAGAATATTCATCTTCCAAAAGAGAGCGATACGCATTATTGCGGGTATCTCCAGAAAACACTCCTGTAGGGAGCTCTTTAAGGAATTAGGAATTCTAACTCTAGCATGCACTCATCCAGTCTGCTGCACTATTTGTTCGCACAAATAGTAACCTCTTCCCTCTCAATGCGTCTGTGCACTGCCACAACACAAGAGCCATCCTTCACATACATAGGCCGCCCCACCACCTGCGCCTTTTTGCACTGGGCCCCGAGTACCTTGCCTCCACCCTTTACAACAAGCTCCCAGAAAACATAAAACCCTCCCCCACCCTGCCCTCCTTCAAACACAAGTTAAACATATATCTCACAGCAAACGCAGCTTCTACTCGGTTAGTGACTACCTCTCCATGTAAATAATAAACAATTATAAATAATGAACAATTAATTAAATAAAAAATAATAAACAATTATTATTCTAGCTAAATTCAGCAATAATGATATATCACCTGTTTTAAAGTCCTGTTTCAAAGTCGACTAACGTTGTAACATGTGGTTACTATTTTTTAGTTATATGCCTCCATATCATAATGTCTCATACTTTCATCTGTACCATTATCTTGCACCAATTGTAAATCACCCCATTGAACAATAATTCTCTTCTCCAGTTATACTTCCATAAAATAATATATTATATCAATGTCATTATCATTAATAGCAACTCGCTTCTTTTCAAATTCCACTTTTATATTATCCTCCCACATGTTGGCTTATCCACAAATAATTGTAACTAGATACATCATATTATAAATTATTATTTTTACCACCATTGAGTGTAGATTTCACAGTCCACAATGTTACAATTACAATGTATTAATTTATTTTATTTTCTTAATTTTCTTTATTTACTTAATGTACATGATTACTCTGTAGTACTAGGATTAAATATACTTAGCTGTAAGTTACCTTAGGCTATTCACCTTCTAATCTGGGAGTCAAACATGTACAATGTGCCTGTCAAGATGAATAAAGTTATCTATCTATCTATCTACTTATAACAAAATAAAACTCTGATCTAAATTTAAAAAATCAACACCCCGATTTGTGTTGAGACTTGTTCAACCACGTGTGTTACAAGTCATCTAACTCAAGGTTTAATAACTGGCATTAGCTAATATAACACAGAGATGGTGATAGTATTTTTTCCTTTTGTTGAAAATAAATAATTAAAAACAACATCCAAGTATCTTGCAAGAGATCGAATTAAAAAACAGTACAGTATTTGACAATTTCCCAAAAAAAAAAATTGACAAGTATACGTAGACCTTGATAATGAAAGAACCTAAAAGCACGGAGTATCATTTTGCAGAACATTTTTTAGTATTGGTAGGCCTGTTTTGTACCCTGTACCAGATTGCTAAGTCAAGTTTTTTCAGCTTCAGAAAACAACAGCAGCAACAACAGCAGCAGCAACATCAACAACAGCCCCCCAGCAAAACAGCGCAAAGCAGCCGGAGGCTGTTGGGGCCCCGTCTCGGGTAAAAAAATTTGACCTTTTTTTCCAAACCCACAATATCTTGATTTTGCATATCCCAAACGCCATTGTATAATATGTAGGCCTACACTATTTTCGTTCAGGGTTTTCGATTCAAGTCAGGTTCCAAAAAATTACACCAAAATAATAAAAATAATAAAAATTTAATAATAATAATAATAATAATAATAATAAAAATAATAAAAATAATAAAAATTTTTTTTTTTTTTTTATTATTTATTATTAATTACAATGTGACATTTTTTATAGCTTCGGTCCAAAAAACCTAAAGTAAGGTTTGTCTGTGGTTTAAACAAAAACAATGTGTAATTTCATACAAACGGTTTTGTGGAAGTTTTAAAACAAAACAAAGAAAAATAAAAAAACTCTGGAACACCGTCCTGTATAACAAAACAAATTTAAAAAAAAAAAAATTTAAATATTGAATATAAAAAAATTATATTGGGGGTAACACAAAAAGAAACACAGTATTAGATGAATAAATTAATATTTGCAAAAGTATTAAAATTTCAAGACTCCCCAAAAAAAACAAAAAAACAGACTTGTCATTCGAAATCAAATTTTAAAGAAAAACCAACAGGATACAAAATGAAAATAGTAAATTGAACAACTGCAATAAAAAATAAAAAAAAAGCAAATGGGAAAATTGAGAGAATGATTAGGTTTTGTAGATGCACAAAACAATCGGCAAAAAAACTTTAATTCAGTTTTTAATGGCTGAGAATTTTCTAGATTGCGCAGATGACCGGGTAGGCGGAAAATAGCGGGTGTCAAATAAAAAAGTGTTCGTTTTCCATATTTTTATTGAATTTAGGCAAAAAAGAAATTTCCCTCTTGATTCGCCCGAATAATTTAATAAAAAATAATAATAATAAAAAATAAAAAAATAATAATAATAATAATAAAAATAATAGGGAGAGCTCACAGTTATAAATCCCAAGGCTCGAAATCTCGTTGGCTCGAAATTTTTTGTATTATTGCCCCCCCCCCCGATGACATTCCCAGAGAGAGTTTCCACTGTCTAAAAATCCCACGGCCAAAATCTCTTTGGTCGAAATTAAATAGTATTTATTTAGAGACGAGAGATTTGAGACGATGGGACACACTATTGGGGCACTGGCTCGAAATTCAAGGCTCGAAATCCCATAGGTCGAAAATAAATAGCTAAAAAAATACGCCTTTAATAGGCTGCTGTGTCGTTGTCTCTAAAAAAAGTAGTAAATATGCAAATTACGATGCCCCCGGGCCGCTGTGTGGGTTGGCTCTAAATAAATAGCTAGAAAATATGCAGTAATTACGATGCCCCCTGGCGCTGGTCTTTGTCTCTAAATGACGAGGCTCCTCCCTCTAGCTTAAAAGGCCAGCAGAGAGAGAAATGGAATTAAATCCTATGCACGCTTACAAAACACAAACCCCAAAGCTACATCAAAGATTTGATCCTCGTTTGTTTGTTGAAAATAGTGACAGTCAATTTTTTCAAATTTATGAAACATTAAATATGTAAAATATAACCAATACATAGTACATTATTTGTTATACAGTACGAATAGATCTTTTGATGTGTAGCTTATAAATGGCCGGGGGGGGGCCCCCAGGGAAAAGAACGAAAACGCAATTACGATCCAAGATAGGTAGACGATACAAAAAATGGATGAAAGTAGTTATTTCTAAAGCGTTTTTATATTCCAATTGCACTTTCACCAAAAAACATGGTTTAAAGATTTGAAAATGTGATTTATATTAATGCGCAATGGAACTGGTACTTCATGTAAAATATTTTTTTAAAAAATGTGAATACTAGGGGGCATCCTTATTTAATCCCCCTAAAATTTATTTTTTAAAAATATCCTGAGTCAGTTTTTCAGCTCATAATACAAAAATACTTAATAAAACTGAAAAAACTGAACAAAAAAGGTTTTAAAAAATTAATGCACGCATCACCCGCTGCGTAATATTTCGGTGACATCCATCACCTTCCTCGGACGCGAGGATACCGTGTTTTGTTCAGTTTATCAGTTTTATTATCATTCTCCGGTTAACAAGTCCTGGTGGTTTATTAACAAAAATACTTAACAAAATTGCACGCATACAAATACATACATTAAGTTATATATTTTCGTTTATGATGTAAGTACTAGAAGTACACATATTTTGTGTGCACCGTTCTTGTCCCTATATAGGTGAATCCAAAAGATCTATTTTCATGTCTCGAAACCCTAAACAAAAAAAAACTTGGCACCCTGTGGAAAACCATCCCACGAAAAAAATTTGGGCACGAAAACTTTCCCAAGATGAAACAATTTTAGAGTGATCGGTTAAAAGATCATGATTTTTTAAACGAGGGAGCAAAGCGATGAGTGTCTCCTTTAAACTAAACGGCGTTTCCCGGGAGTTGGGGGTTTTTGGTGTATGTCGTGTGTACTAAAAAATCGCCAAATCGCTGAACAGTTAGGCTGAACTTTTAAACAGACATCCGGTGGGGTTTTACTGAAAACTGTAACAAAATATCAGACCCTTTGCCCCTACAAGAAATAATAAATTGAAATATGGGGCAAATGCGTAAAAAAATTTTTTTAAACGACAATGGTTTTGATTTAGAAAAAAATTTTTTTTGTTTGTTAATTCCCTGGCGGGAAAAATGCCGTGCCCAAAGTTTATGAATTTTTGCACGCTCAGGTCCCCCCCAAATTCGCTCGGAGATTAAGTAAACCTTGAAATTTTTTACCCCCCCTTTTCGTATGGCATGTTTCCATAGTATTGATACATTTGATAGACTACACGCGTTTTTGGATATACAATATGTTTAATAATTTTAAATTACAACCCGAAATACAAAATCTTTCCCGAACAGGGGAAAACCCCAGGTCCCCACATTTCGTGTATAAAGGCGCCTTAGCCAATAGACCAGGAAAACGCCAAAGTCGTGTTAGACGAGTGAGCGAGTAACGTGTTGAGTACAGGGGAACATTTGCATTTAAAATTGATAATTATATTGGTATAAATAATAGTGTTTTTAAGTTAGACGTATAGGCAAAGGGGCCCCCGTCAACTGAAAGGGCCATAATGTCCACTTGCCCCAGTAGGCTAGGGAGGTTAAAAGTAGGGGAAAGCAAGGAAGTTACGGGGTACTCAACACAGGCTCACTCACTCGTTAACAACGATTTGCGTTTTCGTAGTTGGACTATTAGGGCGCGGCGATCGCTCGCAGCCAAGCCCCCGCGATGTAGTGGGGCGATGAAACTCGACCCTGTTTACTCCTCCCCGATTTGGGGGGGTTTTCACAATTGCACACGCCGCTTTGAAAGTTTTAAAAAAACTTGTTGGGTATAGGGGGTGATATGTGGTCATGCCCTACAAAAAAAAAAAAAACTCGATCCGATAACCCCGTTCTGTTGTTAAAAAAAAAAGTGCGAACGTCGTTAAAAACCTCCGGCTGGCTAGCAACTTTTTCTAGGTGGAGAATTAAGAACCTACGATAAAACGGTACATCTTAGAATAAAAAAACTTGGACCACACTTAGATGTTTCGACGCAGTACTTTTTGCTTTCAAAACCAAAATGGGTGAAAAGGGCCGGGAGAAAATCAAAATTTTAATGATAATCAAAACAATAATTCCCAAAGGCGTGGTAGTTTGTACAAACTTAAAATTTATCCCGCTCTTAACCAAATAAATATCTAGCGCCCAAAACACAAGGGGTAAATTTGGGGGACCAGGGCCCCCAAAAATGTAAAAAAAAAACTCTGAATTTAAAAAAAAAAATTAATAATTAAAAGAAAACGCTACAAGTGAAAGTTTCACACGGGAATACATTATATCTCTCATTCTTTATCACTTTTGAATATGGAAAAAAAAATTTGGGAAAGTGTACCGGAGAAAATAAAAAATTATCAAAAGCTTGTAACCGTACTCTTGTTGTTGTCCTCCTTTGTAAATGTTGTCCCCTTTGTAAATCAGTTTTTAAAAACTGAATAGGATAGACGTTAAATAAAATATAATAAATAAAAAAATAAAAAAATTATGAAAAAGGCCTTACAGAAAAAAACTGTACACTTAGATTTTTAAAAATTTGGACCACACGATTCCTTCAGCGCAATTACTTTTGCTTTTTAAAACCAACACCGGGCAATAGGGACCGGGGGGAAAAAAAAAAAAAAAAATAAAAAACGCGTAATTACTCAGGCGTTGTAGTTTGTAAAAACCTGAAAAAAACATGGTTTTCCCCCATTAAAATATCTAGCCCCCAAAATTTAAAGGGGGCAAATTAGGGGGGCCGTGGACCAAAAGAAAAAAAAACAATCTAAAATTTTAAACCTTAAAAAAGTCCGTCTTTCACGGCTTGATAGGAAAAAAACAGAAAAAGATGAATACCCCCCACAAATAAAATTTTTTTTTATATATTTATATATTAAAAAAAAAGGGCACCCCAAGGTTTTTCCCTGAAAAGCGTGAGATACAGAATTTTGAGCCAAGTTTTTAAATTTTCTTTTCCCTAGTTTCGATTGAAAAGAAGTAAGATCATGTCGCCTTTGACGAGCGCCAACCCAAAACCATTTCGTGGAAAATTTAAAATTTTAAAAATAAAACATATAAAAAAATTGCTTGGCCCATTAAATTTTGGGCATTATGAGAACTCTAAAAAAATTTTGGCCCAAGCAACTTTTTTTTATGATTTTGATTTTAAAAATTTTACTTTTTTACCACTAAAATGGTTTGTTTGGCGTCGTCAACAGGCAAAAATGATCTTTTTTCTTTTCAATGCGAAACTAGGGAGAAAGAATTAAAAGTTTGGGGCTCAACTTTATTTCTCACAGCATTCACAGGCGAAGCCCTTTGAATGAGAGTTTGGTGCTTTTTTTTTTTTTTTTTTATAAATTTTTTGTTTTTGGGGGGTAACACTACTCAAAGTAAAACAAAGTTTTAGATATTTAAAAGGTTAATTAATCAACCTCCTTCATCAGGTTTTAAATTTGACTTTGAAAAAACTGAAAACAGAATGGGCTTTAAACAAACAAACAGGCCACTAAACAAAAAACAAAATGAACCAAAAGAAACATAATAATAAATGTGACTGTAGTTTTTTTAAAATAGGAAAACGCTTAAGTCCCCCCCGCGTTTTTGGGATGAGGAATTGGTGAGTTGAGTCCCATGTGTTTTGCGGATTTTCTGTTTTTTGTGAAAAAATCAGAATTTTGTTAAAATTTTTTTTAAAATTAAATCAAATTAAAAAAAAAATTTAAACTTTTTTTTTTTTAAATTATTCGTAATTTTAAAAAAGGAAAAAAAAGTAATTTGAAATTTCATAAAAAATTATTGATTACGCTCAAATTTTTCTCGAATATATTAAAATTCATAAAATTAAGGTTCTGTGAAAAAAAAAAAAAAAAAATATAATCGGATAAAGCAGTAGGGTTATAAATAGAAGAAATTTAAAAAAATCGTAAAAAATTTGGGTTTTCATGAAAATAATTATTTGATTTCGCTCAAATTTTTACACGAATATACAATTATTAAGGTTTTTTGAAAAAAAAAATTACAATCGGATAAAGCATGTAGGAGTTTTAAGTCAAGAAATTTTTTTAAAAATCTTAATAATCGTAAAATTGCGATTTTCATTAGAAATAATTTTTCGATTGCGCTCAAAAACGTTGGCGTTTAGTTCAAGATTTCGAAGGCCCCCCATAAAATTTTATCCAACGGAGATCGGTTTAGCCGGAATCGTGTTAACAAAAAAAGACAAAAAACAGAAAGAAAGAAAAAAAAAAAAAAAAATTCCCGGGTTTTTTTCCAGTGTGTGAAATGGAATCTTGCTTCGCTCGCTACGCCATCCAAAAAAAACAGTTAAAAAAATTATAAAAAAACACAAAACAAGAAAGAAGAAAACATAGATATGAGTTTAAAAAACTTTCCAAATTCCAGGAAAACAATTTTATGTGCAATTATTAGTAACATATAAAAATCAATCAGCTACGTTTTTGAGGATTTTCTTCATGAAGGATTTTGAATGAGTTGTTCCAATCCAAAAAAGGTTGGGTTTGTTGTGATTGGTGAACATGTTTAATCTAGAGGAAAAATTTCCCTTTTTGCTGCGTAACGTTGTTCTTTGCTCCTTTAGCCTAAACCCCAAAAGGTCTCTTGGTCTTCCAATGTACGCGGGGCCATCACATTTACAAGGTATTGAGTAAACAGCATTCCGGACAATTGAGATTCGTTATTGGGGTTTAGTAACTGTTAATATACAGGTAATTTGGGAAAAAAATAAAACAGTACGAATCCCAGAAGGGTAGAAGACGTCTGATTTTTTCGGACAAATTCGGATAGTAATCAAGAACTATGTTCAGAATTTGCGGGGAACGGGAAACTTGACTGTTTTCTTGCAACACAACAGCGTTGAAGCTGATTTCATCACTTCTGGAACACTTGACTTGGTAACAAGGTTTAAAATGCTTCTATTTTGTTTTTGTGAATTTTATAATTTTTTTTACTGTTTTTTTTTTAAAACAACTTTAACCACATTTTTTTTTATTTCTTTGGTTTTATTTTTTTTATTTAGATGGGATTTTTTGTTAGTTTTTAAAGCCCAATTCTGTTTTCATGTTTTTTTAACTGTTTAAAAACCCGATGAAAGGGGATTGACTAACTTTGAAAAATGTAATCTTTGTTTTTTTGAGTAGTGTATAGTACGAAACATTCTTTTACAAATATTAGCAGAAAGATAGCTAACAATTAATTCAATGTTTATGTTTTCTGTTATTTCTGGTTAAAAAAAATAATTAAAACGTACGTAGTCATTTTTTCACATAACAAAAACTAGTAAAAATACAGCCCAAAACCCTTAACACTCAAAAAAATTAGATCTAAAAAAAAAAGCAAGCCATTACCCCTTTACATTTTGGCATTCTTTCTCATTTTCCCTTTCACACTCTTCTTTATTTTACGCGCTTTTTTAAAAAAAATAACCCTCAAGATGAGATAAAATGGAAACTTCGCAAAAAGCTTTTCAGGAACGTTGTTGGTGAGGGGTAATTTTTTTAAATGAAAAAAAAGGTAAATTTGCGATTTTTCATGAGCAATATTCTTTTATTTCGTTTAAATTTACACCAAATATTTAAAATTTTTAAAATAAGGTTCGTATAAAAATCGTTAAATCAGATAAAAAATGTGGAGTAATAAGTCGAAGAAATGTAAAATAAAAGAAAAAAAAAACGAAAAAATTGCAATTTTTAGAAAAATTTTTTTTTGATTGCGCTCAAATTTCACACGAATAATTCATTTTTTTAAAATGAAGGTTCTTGAGAAAACTTACAAACGGATAAAGTTGTTGGTGTTTAAACGAAGAAAGTTTTAAAAAAAACAAAAAAAATCGTTTTAAAAAAGCAATTTTCTGAGAAATATTTTTTTATTTCTCTCGAATTTCACAAATAAATAAATCAAAAATTTAAAGGGTTTTGTGAAAAAATTTTACATTTGGATAAAATGAGGGGTTTTTTAAGTCGAAGAATTTTTTTTTAAATCGTAAGAAAAACGTAAAATTGCGATTTTTTATGGGAAAAAATTTTTTTGATTGCGCTCAAAAAGGGGGAGTTCTGGGTTTACAGATTTCGAAAGCCCCCATAAATTTCTCGCAATTGGAGTATCGGTTTAGCGGAATCGTGTAACAGACACACAAAATATAAAAAGAAAGAAAGAAAAAAAGAAAAAAAAAACATTCCGGGAATTTTTTCCCAGTGTAGTGAAATAAAATCTTCGCTTCGCTATCGTTAGTCAAAATTTCCCGGGGGCTAAATTAGAGGCTTTTAAAAGTCTCTAAAAAACCCCAGTTCTAAATTTTTGCATCCATAAACTGAGAATTACAGTCGGGTAAATAAGGAATAAATAAACAAAATAATACGGTTTTCCCAAAATATTTTATTTCATATTTCTCCCCACTGTAGATATTAAGTTTAGGGGGCAAATCAGGCTTGGCAATTTAGAGGAAAATCTAGTTTCTAATTTTCAGGGCCCGCATTTTGACTTTTTTTTCATGATTTTGAAAAACGTTTCTTCTTTGGAATCGAATTCTTTTTTGTTTATTTTTTTAAATACTTCACCCCTTTGTAATTTTTACAGTTTGGGGTGCAAAATCAGGCTTGGATTTTTTAGAGTGCATAAAAAGCTGCTAATTTTGAGCTCGGCTTTACTTCACAAAATGATTTTGAAAAAGGGGTTTACTGGCTCCCCCACTTTGGAATTTTTAATTTTTTCAAATTGGAAGGGGTTAAAAATAAAAAGGTAGGGTTTCAAAAAGGTGCATAATTGGTACATAAAAATGGGGAAGGGTTTTAAGAATTTAGGAATCCCATTAACTTGGGTCCAACTTTTGTATTTCGAAATTTTTGGAATGGGGAGGGTTCCCCAAAAATAAAAAAGGTGCATAAATAGTGCAAAAAATTGCACATGGTTTTAGTTGAAATTTTCAATTTTAGGGGAAAGTTAAATTTCCACACACCTCTTTTTTGGGTGGCCGATCTCCAAAAGTATTGAGGTGCAAAATTTGGGACTTGGATGCCCCAAAAGGGGGAATAATTGGTGCAAAATTATGAACAGTTTTTAAAGGGAAAAAGTTCTGGGGGGGGGGGGAGGAAGGTTTTAAAGGGCCCATTTAAATCTACGTATCGATCGGCTTTTTCTGTATTTACGGTTTTGCATGCAGCCCTCTCCGCCTTGTAGTATGTTGCCCTACCCCAAAAGCCATTATTCGTTCTTTTAAGATGGCCATGACCCAAAGTCATTAACGTCCACCTGGATGTCCACTGTCCTCGTCATATTTATAAAGCCTTTATTTAGTTTCAAATTTTTTTTTTTTAAAACATTAAATTTATAAGTAGTTTGAAGTACTTGGGGAAATATGTGGCTAACAGCATTCATTAACATAAAACAATACAAGCCTTGTCGTGATGGCCTCTTCCAGGAAAATCGTGTCCAACCTGCAGCGTTCTCATTTTAAAATAAATAATCGTGGTTGCTCAACATACGTGCATGCAGTTAAAGCTGATTTTTTAAGGTCTCCACTTTAAATCAGTTTTGTGCCTGAGCGGGACACATTTAATACAAATGTTTTTTACTTTTTTAACGTCTACAAAAATCATGAATTTCCCTCAAAATTAATCTTGGCTTTTTGTATTAGAACGCGAAAGTTGCCCCTGAGAAGCAAAGAAAAATAATCTGATTTTATTTTAAAGGCATTACTTAAGTTTGGGGTTTAGAAGGGGTTTCCCCCAAAGAGTTTTCACGATCGTAGAGTATTTGACTGTTTTAGGCTAATTTTTAACAAGAAGAACGCACAAATACAAAAAACTTGCTGAGTTATAATCTCCTTTTGTCAAATTTTGACAAAAACAATCAATCTTAGTCAGATTATCCAAAAAGTAAAATAAAACTTTTAAAGTCTCGTACCCATTTAATGATATTTTTATTTATTGGGGGTTTTGTAGAGTGGGATACATGCATGATATTTATGTCGCGTTTCGAAGACCCCTTTTTTCTTTTGTCTTTTTCACGTCCCAAGAAAAAGACAAAAATCAGATACCCCGTACATAACAACCCATAAATGAAAAAAGTTCAAAGTCAATACTTTTTCCCGTTTTTTTCATTTGTAATCAGTGTACGCTTTTAAATGGAAAGTCCATTTGGGAGTCAGGAGGAAGTTCTTTTTTTAATATCCGTTTGATATAGGCGTTTGTAGATAAATAAATCTAATGAAAAAAAACATCCAAATGATTTTCGCCCCCCGTGAAAATAAAGACAAACAAAAAACTTAATATGGGGGTTTGGTATCATGCCGATGGACGCCACTGTTTCTTTTCTCTTCAGGCATTATGGCCCAACGTTGCGAGGCAAATAAACGAAAAAAAAAAAACACGGGTTTAAAAAAAGCTAGGTTTGTTTGTAAACGAAAGTAATTCGTTATTAAAAAGTTTTGCGAGGTTTTTTTGCTCCTGAAAAAGACTTTATTTTTGTATTATACAAATTTCAAGCACATTGTATTCGTGATCAACGCTTAAAGGGCCAGGATACTCTACAACCTGAACACAGTAAATTATGTAAATTTCCTTATCCACGAAACACACGAATCTAGACAAAAAGTCAATATTTTAAAACTAAATTTTTAAAAAAATTTTGCAAATTTATGTTTATTTAACTATCTGTTTTATGAAGTGCTAAAATGTTTTAAAAAAAAATCTTAAGATCTACACCCCAATAGAGTGGGTATATTGACTTCGGTTAGCGCGCCTTATAAAACAAAGCATGAAGCATGACAAAGGATAAGAAACCAGACGGAATGATTCATCGCCCAATCCACTTTCCCCTCGGGATAGGTGAAACTGCGCTTACTATCCAAATTTAAATGACTGGCGCGAAAAAATGAAAAAAATGGCTGAAAAACGAGTCAAATAAAAAAAAAATATCGGGCTTTGTACATAAATTTTTAACCCAAAAATACCAACCTCCCAAAAGCTTTTGGGTTTGCTATTATACCAAAAAAAAATTCCCACTTAATTTTATGTTTTATCTCAAAATTTTAAAAGTTTTTACTAAAAATTCCACATTTTTCGAATTATTGATTTTAAAATTGTTTTAAGTTACACGAGTGAGAGGGCGGTCATTGAGAGGGGGTAAGGTTTTTGCATAATATCGACTTTCTTAGCAAGCACAAACTTAGGTTGACTGTGCTTTTTAATAAAGGGAAACAGACTAAAATTGAAAAAATTTTTAACAACTCGTGCAAAAAGGGCACATTTATTCCAATAGAAAATTTCAATCCGTTTCCATACAGGAAGTCCCAGGTAACAGGGCGTTATTGACGGATAGTTATGAAAAAGGCAATTTGTCCGAAAAAAAATGTAAGAACAAGAAGTCATTTGCATTTCGGAAAAAACATAATTGAGCGAGCGTAGCGGGCTCTCCCTTTATCTTTTTGGCCGAAAGTCTGTTTTTTTGTTTTTTGTTTTTTTCTTTTGTTCGGTACAGGTCGCACCGTTTTTCGATCGACCGAAATTTTGCACACTGTACATACCCCCTATGGGGTTTTCTGATTTTTATTTTTTTAACAAAAACCGATCTTGGTTATAAAAATAAAAAATAAAAAAATGTTCGATCGTTTTGAAATTTTTCAGGGTAATAAGTAAAAAAATTCTCTATATTTTTAAAAAATTTTAGCTAAATCGGTGAAGACCTAAAAGACTTATTGGGAGTAAAAATTTTGGGGGGGTCGTACCGGGTCGGTTGCACGTCCGATGCTCGCTCATCAACGCGACGGGACTTTAGCGTTTTCCTAGAAAATATCCAATAATGGCCAGAATTACTGCATGATCGGGCTCGGGTAGTATTCGTTCGATTCGTATCGACGAACACCATAAGTTAGTGCCGGTGTAGCAGGGACCAGATACCCCCGGGATGGGATACCCCCCGGTACCCCAGCTCTAGGGATGGGATACCCCCCCGGTATCCTAGCCCTAGGGCTGGAGTACCCCACGCAGGGCTAGGATACCCCCACGAAAACGTGTTAAAAGACGAAAAGGGGGTACTTGGTCACTAGGGCTAGGATACCCCCCCCGATATAACGTTATAAAGACGAAGGGGGGGTACTTGGCCCTAGGGATGGAATAGCCCCCACGATATAACGTGTATTAAGACGAAAGGGGGTATTTTAGAGCCCCCGAACTAAGGGGGGTACTTGGTCCCTAGGGATGGGATACCCCCCACGATATAACGTGTATTAAGACGAAAGGGGGTACTTGTCCCTAGGGATGGGAATACCCCCCCACGATTTAACGTGTATAAAGACGAAAGGGGTTACTTGGTCTCTAGGGATGGAATTCCCCCCACGATATAACGTGTATAATGACTAGATGATATCAACGTTGAAATCAATGTGAACGCACAGACGCGCAGGTTAATTTTTTATCGTAAGATAAACGGTTTGTGGGGAATTTCCCGAATTGAAATCCATGTTGAAGATTTCCCATTTATGTTATTATGTCTCGCAATGGATCTTTAAAGCTTTTTTGTTCCAACCGGTTGCGAATTTCAATATCAAAGTACTTTATTAACAGCCATGCAAAATTTAGTAATGATATTGCCAACCATTCAGCAGAAATCATCAACACCTGAGTGCGTTCATTTGAGTATTAAACCTTTTATTTATTTTGTTTAAATTTTATTTAATGTGAATTTCAATTGAATTATTTGCTTGGCATTTTTCTAGATTTAATTTGAGCGAGCGTAGCGAGCGTCTCCTCTTGACTCTTATGGCTCGAATGTCTGTTTTTTCTGTTACTGCTTCGATACAGGTCGCACCGTTTCTCTGATCGACCTGAAATTTTGCACACATGTACATACCACCTAGGCGGGTTGTTGTATAGTTTTTGAACAAAATCCGATCGTCGGTTATAAAAAATAAAAAAATAAAAAAATAAATAAAAAAAATATTTGTTTATTTGGATTAAGGACGCGTCAACCGTTAGGTCAAAATGCACCACTCTAACCTAAGGGGGGGGGGGGGGAGGAATAGAGGCCCATGCTGGTCAGAACCAGCCACGGGTAAGGGGAGGAAAGGGGGTTCTCACAAAATGTTCCGATCGTTATGAAATTTTGCAAGGTCAATAAGTACAACATTCTCTCCTATTTTACAAATTTTCAGCTAAATCGGTCAAGACCTTAAGTAGTGTAGATAGAAATTACATTTTAACAAAAGTAACGTTACCATGGCAACGAAAAGTCGCACGAGAATTCTGGTCACTATGCACTGCCACCTAGAAGTAATCAAAATACTATCGAGGAAACAGTGTATTATTTGTGAACAAAGAGTTAAAATAGTTTTCCCAAATAAATGATGTCAAGGTCCTCTAGATGGCGGTGGATTTTATCCATTCTCTCCTATTTTACAAATTTTCAGCTAAATCGGTCAAGACTTTAAAGACTTATTAAGCGAGCGAAGCGAGCGTTTCCATTTGACTCTGCCGGAAAAATTAGTCACTGGTTTTGTTTTTTTTTTTTTTTTTTTTTTTGTTTGTTTTTTTGTTTGTTTTTTTTTTTGTTTGTATGTCTCGCGATAACGTTCGAACGGAGGCTCGGATCGAGTTGAAATTTTCACCATCCGCAAGCTTTGTTCTCGATTGAATGCCATTAGTTTGTGGCAAAATCGTTCAAAAAGTTAAAAAGTTACATTAAAGTTAATCGAAAGTTTTTTTTCAAACTAACCGGCGACAAAATCTGAGATAGCCAAATCATTTAGAATGTCCGTCCGGTCACGAATATGTTAATTTTAGTTTGATCCGATAAGTAGTGTAGATGGAAATTACATTATAACAAAAGTAACGTTGCCATGGCAACGAAAAGACGCGCGAAGTTTCTAATGCACTGCCACCTAGAAGTAATCAAAATACTTTCGAGGAAGCAGTCTATTATTGTCACCAAAGAGTTTCAATATTTTTCCCAATGAGTCAAGGTCCTCTAGATGGCGGTGGATTTTAAAGTAAAGATTTAAACACGGGTTTACCCAAATACCTTGGCAATAATAAATAATACTGGAAACGCGAACGTCGTAAATATTTAAATTTAAAAAAATGTGCAATGTGGGTCTAGCTATAGCACGTGCTCGCTTATCACGGCGTCCAACTGAGCGTTTCCTAGTTGGTATGTAACATGGGAATGTCGTACTCGGGTCGTGTTGCACGTACCGGTGCTCGCTCAACAACGCGACGGGACTTTAGCATTTTTTCTAGTTATTTAAATTCATGGCCTTGATATTGCAATGGAATTAATTTTCGAATTTTGTTGTTTTATTTCCATTTTAGTGCTTCATTTTTCGTTTTGTATTCTTAAAGAGTTGTAATATATCGTAACCTCTGGATTGTACGAATTTTCATACTGTTGGTTAAACGAGGTTTTACAAACTAGTTATTAACCTCCCCAAATAAAATTTTAATAAAGAAGTAATAATTGCTATGGTATTACTAACTAACAATAGAATGTAACACATTTCGTGGCCCAAAGACTTGCTTTTTGTACCGCATTGTAGGTGATTATTGCCAAGTCTCTATAGTTACTTGTTGATTGTGGTACTATTATCCCCTACACCACTGGAAATTAAAAAAAAAAAAAAATCTTCATTTTGTCACTTTTCTATTCATTTAAGACACATGTATATACAAATAATATATTTTAACTATTTTTTTTGTATGCTCGGGTTCTCAATATGCTTGTAATATAACTAAAAACTACAAAGTTGTTGTCAAACTTTACTAGCAGTATCTCAGGATACACTTTTTGAGACCATTTATTTATCTTGGATCTAGATTTGATAATACTAAATATTAAGATAGAGACTCGATGTTTTGTTTTTTTAATTGAAGAGAGAGTGGTCATTATGAAATAGAGAGTATTTTTTTAACTTAAAATTTAATTTTCTTTAATGAATTTTCTATTTCAAAAATATTTGAAGAAAAGCGTAGATTTCAATTAAAACAAAACTAAAAAATTTCAAAATCCCCATTCAAAAACAAAATCACAAAAATACTCTGCACTACATCATCACACACGAATTACGAACAAAACAAAACCAACATCAACTCTCTATGACAAAATTTAGTATTGAAGGCCTTCATCGCCAGTCCCCTATTGTTGCAACAGTAAAAAAACAAAAAACAATGACATTTGAGTAAAAAAATGAAATAAAATCATTTAATTAGACGAGGACGAAACATAAAACAATAACAAACTGATACAAATGTAATTTGGATAGATTTTTGTGCTAGGGGATACAAGTAGGCCCTAACTTAAATACCTGTAAAAGGCTTATATTAAAACCTTTATTTCTATGCCTCCCAGCCCTAGGGCCCAAGTAACCCATTTCGTCGTTTTACACGTTATATCGTGGGGGGTATTCCATCCCTAGGTACCAAGTACCCCCTTTTGTCTTAATACACGATATATCGTGGGGGGTATCCTAGCCCTAGGGACCAAGTACCCCCTTTTGTCTTAAAACACGTTATATCGTGTGGGGTATCCTATCCCTAGGGACCAAGTACCCCCTTTTGTCTTAATACACGTTATATCGTGGGGGGTATCCTATCCCTAGGGACCAAGTACCCCCTTTTGTCTTAATACACGTTATATCGTGAGGGGTATCCTAGCCCTGCGTGGGGTACTCCAGCCCTAGGGCTAGGATACCGGGGGGGTATCCCATCCCTAGAGTTGGGATACCGGGGGTATCCTATCCCTAGAGCTGGGATACCGGGGGGTATTCCATCCCGGGGGTATCCAATCCCTGCTACACCGGTCCCGGGCTCGTTCCCCGGTGTAGTCACTTTTTTAATTTATGTCTAAAATACTAACATAACAGAGTCATAGTCGCCTTGTAAAGCCAAGGTTAAATTTAATTTAATTAGTAGCCAAATATCCGACCTGGCCGACCATGGCAGGAAGGCAATTTAATGTAGAGCATTTGGCGCTAGAGCAAAAATTGTAGTGTAATCTAGAAGTTAGTTTTTTTATTATATGGTTTTTGTACTGTAATTTGACACAGGGGACTGGTATACATATTATTATTTTTGTGTCAAGCATTTCAACTATACAAATGATTCCCTTTGTGTCTACCCAGGAAATAATTAAGTATAAGCAAGAGTTTAGGATCATTTAACCATGGAGCCACATTATTCCATTATTTATTTCATTATTTATTTAATTACATTATTCGAGAAGCAATCGAATTTTAAAAACGTCCACGAAGTATGAATAAACTAGATGACGGGAAACGAATGCCAGCTGGTTGGAAACCTCTGTTAAAGGATGCCATGTTACTCCACCTTTACAACCGACTAGTACGGATAGTACATCACAACATGTTAGTGATATACTAGTACCTAGTAATGTTGGCCCTATAACTAGGAGCCAGATTATATTGAGCACTATAAAGTAGACTTGAACGGTACGCCAGAGATAGCTGACTAGTTGCAGTGACTTGTATTATCTTGTTTACTTTTTGTTTTTTATTCGTATATGTAGTTACCTTGATAATGGGCAGAGAGATCTGCCTGAAACGTTGGTAAATAAAAACTTATCTCGGAAACTCGAAAGAATCCTTTATGTCATATTACTTCCGAGAAAACCTACGTAAAAACACGCATTATATGATATCTTAAACTTTACGGAAATAATCACGCGTTGTATAAGTTGTAAAACACTTATTTTTAATCTTCGGCGTTTCAAAAGACTAGGCTTTCATTCTCAAGAATACATGGCATTAAAAGAATAAAAACAATACGTCAACATAACAATGTTAATAAAAATAGAAACAAACACAAACCTAATCGATTAACAAAGGCAAACCAAAAGGCAATGAGAAGGGTGACTATGTCAAGCAAAGAGGTAAGCACAGTGATGTGGTTGTAATATTTTCACTGCATACGATTTGTTTTTGTACTTGCCATTTGGTTTGCCTTTGTAAGGCGGTTTGGGTTGTTTGTATTTTTATTGTAATGCTGATTTTTGTTTTTATTGTTTTTATGCTATATATTGAGCTATCGAGGACACAAGACAAACCTCTATTAAATTACTATTTGTTGTGACTGTTGAGATCCATGATATGAGATCCCACCACAAGTCTGTGCTCGGTGCATACTTTTATGACAATTTGCTATCATTCACTAATAATGTACTCAAAGCGGGCTTATGCGTAAAAACCTTATATTCATATATGTATATATGTGTTTAACTTGGGTTTTATAGTAGGCGACTATGACGTTGATATGTTAGTACTTAAGACAGAAATAAAAAAGTGACTACACCGGGGATCGAACCCGGGACCTTAGCTGTCCGGGATATGCTCTTACCAACTGAGCTATGCAGCCACCGATTTAAAACTGTCTAATTTTTTGGTCTGTTTTGTACATTGTTAATAACGTGTATAGGGCAGGACTGCCTTTTAGAATACATACGAAATTAACTGGAGAAATACAAACTATCTCTTTTCACGCGAGTTGGCAGGATATATATAATGTTTAACTTTGGTTTTATAGAAGGCGACTAAGACGTTGATAATATGTTAGTACTTTATAGACAGAAATTAAAAAAGTGACTTCACCGGGGATCGAACCCGGGACCTTAGCAGTCCTGGCTATGCTCTTACCAACTGAGCTATACACGTTACACACGTTATTAACAATATACAAAACAGACCAAAACATTAGACAGTTTTAAATTGGTGGCTGCATAGCTCAGTTGGTAAAAGCATAGCCAGGACTGCTAAGGTCCCGGGATGGATCCCCGGTGTAGTCAATTTTTTAATTTCTGTCTATAAAGTACAAACATATTATCAACGTCTTAGTCGTCTACTATAAAACCAAAGTTAAGCCATATATATACATATATACATCCGTGACTTTAAATGTTTGGTCTCTATAGCAAAATGCAATCCCAGCAGCGCAATTGACTAGCAAATCGTACATAATGCTCATAGGAACCAAGCTGATAGACGATGTAGTATATTTATTATCAGGTTTCATTTCTAGATTCAACATGCTCTATTGGTCACATTTTCAACCAATGAGACGAGTTCAGACCCTCCCTTATGAGATAACAATGTGTTGTTACACACACCGCCCTATCTAGCGGCATACAGTTGAATAAGTATTTGAAAATAATAAAAAATAATTAAAAATAATTAAATTCATATTTCTTTTCCCGCCATTTCGAGACATTGGGATTTGTAGCAAGAAGGACGGTTAATTTTTTAAATATTTAAAAATTAATTAATATATTGAATTTATTTTTAATATAATGTTTTCGAGCATACGGGTTTTATAGACAAGAGGATTTATAGACGATGGGATTTCGAGCCTGTGAAACCATCCCATAATAAATAATAATAAAATAATAATAAAATAATAATAATATTAATAATATTAATAATATAATAATATAATAATAATAATAATAATAATATAATAATAAAATTATTATGTCTTTATTGACAACAGAATTCAAAATTCCACAAAGTGCCAATACAATAATACCTGGAAACAAGAAGTTAATTATTACACATGTGACATAAAGATACATTAATACAATCATACAAAATTAAGAACAACCCATAAGTAGTAGTAACTACTACGTCCAACTTATCCTTAATTAAAAGCCCTCTACATCCTCGCCTTCAAAAGGCTTAGATCGTCCGAAAATATGTCTATTTGCCTAGCTGACGTTATATTTATAAAATTTAAATTAGTTTGAATCCTATGAAGCGCCAAGTGTTTTAAAATGTTAATCCTTTTGTTAGGTATGTAAAAAGTTGGATGATTCCTCGTTTGTCTGGCAGGCACATTAAAGTTTAAAAGGCTTAGTAAAGGAGAATCAAACACATTATTTACTAGCTTGTATAAAAACATTATGTCTAATAGTTTACGTCTATTGCACAATGTCGTCAAGGAGTGTAATAGTGGATAGTTTCAAAATAAAAATAAAAAGTTAAATTTTAAATTTATTTATCAGCCCAGACTATCCCTTACAAAAAATTACATTGAAAAAGAATTATCTAGCTCAGTTGAGAACACAAAACTCGGGACAAAACTCGGGAAAAGCGCTAAAATTTTATTAATTTGAAAAAAAAAATCAAAAATCAAAAATCAAAATTAAAATAATTGAAATTAAAATTTAATTAATTTAGAATAAATTAATTAACTGTCAGAATTAATTAATACATTGAATATTAATTAGTCATTAAGCGAGCGAAGCGAGCGTTTCCATTTGACTCTGCCGGAAAAATTAGTCACTGGTTTTGTTTTTTTTTTTTTTTTTGTTTGTTTGTTTTTTTTTTTTTTGTTTTTTTTGTTTGTATGTCTCGCGATAACGTTTGAACGGAGGCTCGGATCGAGTTGAAATTTTCACCATCCGCAAGCTTTGTTCTCGATTGAATGCCATTAGTTTTGTGGCAAAATCGTTCAAAAAGTTAAAAAGTTACATTAAAGTTAATCGAAAGTTTTTTTTTCAAACTAACCGGCGACAAAATCTGAGATAGCCAAATCATTTAGAATGTCCGTCCGGTCACGAATATGTTAATTTTAGTTTGATCCGATAAGTAGTGTAGATGGAAATTACATTATAACAAAAGTAACGTTGCCATGGCAACGAAAAGACGCGCGAAGTTTCTAATGCACTGCCACCTAGAAGTAATCAAAATACTTTCGAGGAAGTAGTCTATTATTTGTCAACAAAGAGTTTAAATAGTTTTCCCAAGGAGTCAAGATCCTCTAGATGGCGGTGGATTTTAAAGTAAAGATTTAAACACGGGTTTACCCAAATACCTTGGCAATAATAAATAATACTGGAAACGCGAACGTCGTAAATTTTTAAATTTAAAAAAATGTGCAATGTGGGTCTAGCTATAGCACGTGCTCGCTTATCAACGCGTCCAACTGAGCGTTTCCTAGTATGTAAATAATGTTACACTGCAGGTCACCAAGTCCTACCTTTGTTGACTGGCTCTCCTTCAATAACTGCCTTACTGTTGGCTCTTGTTGACATATAATTACCAGTAATAAAGTATCAAGGAATTGTCAAGGACGCTATCTACATATGTGAAAGCGAAAAATTCGAGTTTCCATATATAATGTTCATCAAAACACAAATACAAGCATGTCCCTACCTGCCTAGATGGTACTAATCTAGAATACAAAACAAAAAAGTGGGCGGCTAGTCATATTATAAATTATTATTCTTACCACCATTGAGTGTAGATTTCACAGTCCACAATGTTACAATTACAATGTATTAATTTATTTTATTTTCTTAATTTTCTTTATTTACTTCATGTACATGATTACTCTGTAGTACTAGGATTAAATATACTTAGCTGTAAGTTACCTTAGGCTATTCACCTTCTCCTCTGGGAGTCAAACATGTACAATGTGCCTGTCAAGATGAATAAAGTTATCTATCTATCTATCTACTTATAACAAAATAAAACTCTGATCTAAATTTAAAAAATCAACACCCCGATTTGCGTTGAGACTTGTGCAACCACGTGTGTTACAAGTCATCTAACTCAAGGTTTAATAACTGGCATTAGCTAATATAACACAGAGATGGTGATAGTATTTTTTCCTTTTGTTGAAAATAAATAATTAAAAACAACATCCAAGTATCTTGCAAGAGATCGAATTAAAAAACAGTACAGTATTTGACAATTTTCCCAAAAAATAATTGACAAGTATACGTAGACCTTGATAATGAAAGAACCTAAAAGCACGGAGTATCATTTTGCAGAACATTTTTTAGTATTGGTAGGCCTGTTTTGTTCCCTGTACCAGATTGCTAAGTCAAGTTTTTTCAGCTTCAGCAACAACAGCAGCAACATCAACAACAGCCGCACCAGCAACAACAGCAGCAACAGCAGCAACAGCAGCAACAGCAGCCGGAGGCTGTTGCTGGCCCGTCTCGGGTAAGAAATTTGACCTATTTCCAACCACAATATCTTGATTCTTGCATATCCCAAACGCCATTGTATAATATGTAGGCCTACACTATTTTCGTCAGGGTGTTTTCGATTCAAGTCAGGTTCCAATTAAATTACACCAAAATAATAATAATAATAATAATAATAATAATAATAATAATAATAATAATAATAATAATAATAATAATGATAATAATAATAATAATAATAATAATAATAATAATAATAATAATAATAATAATAATAATAATAATAATAATAATAGGGTGTCTATCGACTGACCTACGCTCGACTGTCACAATTTAACTGTCATAATAACGATTGACCTTAAGACCATATAAAATACATTACACGTTGGTTATAACAGTTGCCCACCTACCAGTTGCACATTATGCCAGTCTTGAAAATTGAATGTAGCCTTTTTGAGTGTGCAACCGTTATAACGTCAACTGACATAGCATTGTTTCTTATGGACGGTCAGTTGGTCAATTGTGAGTCGTTTAAATATATTTTATTTTATTTTTATTTCCTTCCAACTGTTATTTATGCAACTGTTATAGAAACAACTGCTATAACAACAACTGTCCATAGGGTATTTCATGAGCGAAATGGACTATCTTGTCGATATTATACCAGTTGCTCACTATGACAATCGTTCTAATATTTATTTAATTTAATTTTTAAGGCGAGACTTTTAAAAACTGATATAGTGTGCGACTGTACTAGCAGGCCATATGTTAACGTTGAAAACTCATTTTAAATCCCTCTATGGCAGTTCGTCATTATGTCAGTTGCTCCTGGTTTCGTAAATTATTTTATATTTAAAATAATTATGTGCGACTGCCATAATCTCGATTTTAAAATGAATTTATATAGTGGGGCAACTGTCATAGTGAACAACCGTCATTTCGTGCGACTCTCATTTGCTGATATAGTTCACTCTTCTGCCGCTAGAGCGCTCCTGCATGAAGTTTTGCAAATAAGTACACCTAGAAATACACAGTAACTAATATTGCCAACAAATTGTGTCTGAATAAATCTGTTATTGAGTGCATACTTGAACATTACTAATATTTTATTATATTTGTGAACAATGTACCTCTGTTTGTGTTAAATGCGTACATGCATGGTACTTTAAATGGAAGGATTGAAAGAATAACGGTAAATCACAAGCATTTAAATCAATTACTTTATGAATGCCACTTTTATTGGAGGAGTAATTGCAGTAAGGTTCCAAACAATGTGTATACGTTTAAGTTAATTACATGCAATTGTATAAAACTTTGATTAAAGGTAGTTAAAATAAGGGTGTAATATGTCCTACTTTAATGGGAAGTAGTCAAAGATAGGTTTCAAGGTGCCCATATACATGTGAATTTTGAATTTATATCGTTTGCCTCCCAGCGGATTATCTTATGTCATTATAAAGCACCACAATGAGAGCCCTCCTATCTGTTATTGTACCCCATGACACAACACGTGCCCGACGTTTCACACTCAGCCACTGGTCGGCGTACGTCCTAAAAATGTGGCCACAATCTCTATAGTGTCGAATACACTGGCAAAATGGACTTACGAATGAAAGTATATTAAGTTGAACTATAGTTGAAGGGAAAATCTATCACTTTTCTTTTGCCATTTTGCGATTTTGAAACTTTGTGATGCAAAACTGTTCAACCGAAATAAACTGAAACGTAACCGAAAACTGAAATTAAAATTTCGGTTTACGGTTCGGTATAACGGTTTTCGGTTCAGGAAAAATATTGTTTTTTTAAATTTTGGTTCGAACCGATACGATGCACTGTTCGTAGCACTATACCAAATAGGAGTGCAAGATTATGCATTTTGGGTGCAATAAATAACAAGTTTTGTTTTAAAACATCAGTTTTGCTGCAGGGGGGTGGGGATTAATTTTTTGAAACACGAAAGGGAAGAGGGTGAATAATTGAGCAATCCGCAATCCGGGTGCAATAATTTCATGAACGTTTTGTTGTGAGCCTGCAGACGAGAAGTTGACTAGTCCGCAATACACGTTGAGGAAAACTACGGAAGATACCTACGGTCAGGATTGCGGGTCTCGACGGGATTCGAACCTGTGACCTCCCGAAGCATTAACGAAAAAATAGAATATTCCCTATACTCAGCAATCTGGTTTAAATAAAATAGTAGTCCGAAAAAGGACAATTATTGAAGGAACTGGCAAAAAAATACTGGCCCCGTTCTTCAGGAAGAAAAAAGTTCAGTTCTTGTTTATTTACTTCTGACTCCGGGTGTATAAGTCCACTAAAAAGGGGGGAGGGGGGGTAACTTAATTCCTCCTAGATGCCTGTGACGTTTTGACTCCACAATTCATGTAAGCAACCCAACTAACCAATCACAACCAATCAACGAACCAACCACCAGCAAGCAGTCTCAACCTCTCCATGGAGAGTTACGTAAGGCCAATAGCGCATGTTTTGACAAAGACTTCGAAAAGATGCAATTTCAAATTTTTGAACACTTTTTCTTTTATTTCTTTTGTCTGTTTTAAAACGTATTTTTTTTCTGGTACTCTGTTGTTTCTTGATGTTCTTGTGCATTTTCTTGTTTCCTAAAGACCAACACAAAATCGTCACAACTTTTCATCTTCCAAGAAGCAGACCAGACAATTTTAGTTATTCGACTGCTTTATCGGATTCAACCTATGCCTTACAACCAACTTCTGGCCATCCATGTGTTACATCAGGAGTTGGCAACAGGCGGCCGGCGAGACTTATTTTTGTGACTCTCTATATTCTATAACGTTTAGTTTAGTTTTCTCCAATTATATATCACAAACAGGTTCCACCAATTACATGTGATTAAATACAGCACCGAATATAATATAAACATAACAATTGACTCAGAACACCAATGTTGAATCTCATAGAGATGTCGAGAGTTCCGCAAGTAAATTACACACAGAGAACAGGGGTAAAAGCATAGCAAGTGTTCAAGAAACAAAGACTAAACCATAAGAAAACTTATCCCCTATTAATACTAAACAATTGACGACTGGTGATGGGCGGAGCGCTAAGTCACGTGACGAGAAGGTGGGATAAATCCTCATTTCGCAAGTTGACGTCTGCTGAACGGCGCAACACTTATCACGCTCTAACTTTGTTTCCATTCGACATTTGGACAAAACCTTTAGAATAGTATGTAGCAAACATATCATTTCTTCCCATAGTGATTATCTCGAATTTTTAGACTCATCCGTAAATTTGGTATATCGATGTACGTATTATACATGAAAAAAATATCAAAGATTATAACTTTTCTCATCTTCAATTGACAAAAAACTACTGTTCGGATTTCGACATGATATCTTTTGAAATAAATCAACTTTCTAGATAGAAAGTGCACTGAACGAAAATTTACAGCATAGAGTAATATGCAGAGTGTAGTTTTTCACGGCTCACCCGCACATCAAAAGTGCGTATTTGTTATGAAAACACACACCTTGCATATAAGTCTATGCTGTGAATTTTCGTTCAGTGCACTTTCTATCTAGAAAGTTAATTTATTTCTTGTCTTAAGAGTCAGATGCATACTTTGAATGAGGTCTTGTTGAAATCCGATTGAAAGATATTTGTCAAATAGAAGTTGACAAAACTTATAATTTTTAATATTTTTTCCATGTATAATACGTACATCGATATAACAAGTTTACGGCTGTGTCTAAAAATTTGAGATCATCACTTTTAGAATGAATTATATGTTTACTACGTATTATTCCAAAGGTTTTTTCCAAATTATGAATAGAATAAAAGTTAGAGCGTGATAAGTGTTGCGCCGTTCAGCAGGCGTCATCTTGCTGAATGAGGATCTATCCCACATCATTCCGCCACGTTGCTTCGTGACGTCAGGGGGCGGGTAAATCACTAGTCGTCAATTCGTTATTAAGTTAACTCTTTCCGACCCAGAGGTGCTATGGAGCCATTTCGTTTTTAAATTTTAATCCGGGTAAATAATAGTTTTTTTTCAATTAGATCCCATTTTGTTTTGCAAATAATAAATAAATACATCTTGCCATGCAAAATTGAAAATATGCAAAAAAAATTTAAATATAGTTTTAGGAATGTGTTTCAAATTTAAATTTGTCTTTATTTTTATTTTTATTTTTATTTACTACAATTCAGAAATTTAAAAAAAAAAAAAAAAAAAAACTTAAAATTAATCTTTAATTTAAAAGCCAATATTTAACATTAAAAATTATTAGGAAAGATTACAAAATTTAATTAATTGCCTAAAATGACTTAATTCAGAGCAATTCAACTTGGGTCTAGAAAGATTAACGTAAGATAAAATAGTACATCAGTTCTGTTGAAGAAAAAAAAATGCTACTATAAATAAGCAAAAACGGTTTTTTGTTAATCTTCAAATTGACATTTTCTAGTTGAAAATATACTCAAAATCTAACTTCATAGGTATAGTTGGTTATTTGAAATATTGCGAAAAAACATTACGTCAGAAATAAATCTACGTTTAACAAGAGGTGAGTACTCGATTCTATGAAACTCAATTCCCTCTTTCCAGCACAGCCACTTCACAAATATCTGCTGCACCTTTTTAACGAGCTACTTTCCCCTAACCCACCGGGTTCCAGATTACACTTCCATATTCGAGGATGGATGGATCGTACAAGTGAACACATACACTTACTGTGGTTTTAGGTGAAAACTCATATAACAAGTTTCTTCAAAAAAATTATTGCATTGGAAAATATAGTAACTACTAACTAGGCCGCTTCGCGAACGCTTATTCCAGTCGCGTTGATGGATAAGCTTTTTTTAAATATTTCTGTCCAATGATTACGTTTTTAGGTGGGACTATAGTTACTTTATATTAATTATTGTTAATTATACACCTGTCAAAGGCTTATATTTAAACCTTTATTGCTATGAATTTTGACCAACTTTTTCATTTTTTTCTTTAAAAAACACTACATCACCATAATCTTTATGTCAATGTAAAATATGAACGTTGTATAGCCCCACCCGTTTGGTCAGAATCGGGCCTAACATTGCGAAAATATCGTAGTGTTATCGTTCTCTCGTCAAGATCATATTTGACAGGCACTGGAGTGTTGTCATGGGCAACACTTCGGACAACAGACAGACGACTCGAAGATGCCAACATGGCTGGTACTAACCGTTGTACTCTACTAATTTAATCTTTACTCCAATCGTATTCACGTTAGCTGTATGTTGATTTACTTGTTTAATATATTATTTCTATTTTGAACTATCATGTGTTGTAACTCGTACGTTATTTATCCTGACCACCGACAACTGCATCAACACCGAGGCCAAACCGTGGCTATTGCTCGAATCCTTGCCCAACCAAACTCATCACCGGAGTAAGGAAAGGTAAGAGATTACATATCAGAAGTGGGATATGGACGGATGATTGATTTATTCGGACATTATCGTATCGTATGAAGTGTTTTTGAAAGAAATTCGTTTTCCTAAATGAAAAATAAGAGTTTTGTGGACTTGTAAAACCAAATTTTTGCAATCTGCTGGAACCGGCATGTTCTTATGTTTGTTTTGTTTGTCACACATGATTTTTGAACTTCGACTTTTATCGATCTGCTCTGATCGATTTACCGAGCGCTAAAGCAACCGTCACATTGTTATGAATCGTGTGTTTTTGTTTTTTTAACGATTTGACATTTGACATTTCTCGTCGATTTTAAGTGCTATCAAACATTTGTTGCGACTTTATTGTACGTATATATCGCTTTTGTGCCTACTTAGGCCTACTATCGAAGTTGTGATTGAACATTGTGTAGTTTTTGGACATAGTATTGTATGTTAACCTGTCGCACTAAATCGAAATGCCTACCGGTACCACTAAACGTCGCGGAAACAGTGGAGAAGGCAGAAATGTAAACGTTGACAGTCGACAACCAGATCCGCCTTGTCCTGCAACATCGAGTGCTAACAGTGACAGTGACAGACCTTCGGATCTTCACGTTATGATGGACATCCTTATGGAGGAAAATCGTCGTCGTGATGCTACATTCGCGAGCATGGTGGCAAGTATGAATGTAGGAGCGAACAATGTTTGTAGAATGCCAGATCTTTCTACCGCTATAACGATGTTTGATGGAGAATCCCAGTCACCAGCAGGGGAGTGGTTGCGATCGCTAGAGGCTACAAGTGCCTTGTATCACTGGCCAGACAGTGTTAAGTTGGAAACTGCTCGATCACACTTGACAGGGGCTGCCCGAGAATGGTTTCTTAACAGATATGAATCGATTACGAACTGGGAATTGTTCAGAGAATCTTTCAGAGCTGCATTTATCGGCAAAGTGAGCCTTCCTGAACGCTGGCAGAGAATGACAAGCAGAGAACAACAACCTGGGGAAAGTGTTTAAGTTTACTTCCACCAAAAGGTACGTCTATGCAAGGAATTAAATTTTGATTTTAGTGATATGAAGAAACAGTTGATTATCGGTATGCTGTCACGATCACTAAGCAACGCTCTTCAAATTCGCCATCATGAGACTGAAGAAGAGATGTTAAGAGACATCGCTGACTTTGAAGAAGTTGATAAGGAAAGGTCTGCTCGAGCTGCATCCAAGAAGAAGGATATGATTACCGGAAGTCATTTGGTACAAACTTCCAAGACACATCGTCATATCGTCACGTCGTTTCCACGACATAATCGACCTGCAAATGCGACCGGCATGAAGCAGAATTTTCCAGCATTTGTACCAACAAGTGTTAGAAAACGAAGATCACCGACAAGCTATTGATAAAACTATTACCAACACTCAATGTTACAATTGTTACCGGCAGGACACTTATCTCGAGACTGTCCAGATCCACAACGTCCACGCTACTGTGTACTGTGCAAGAACGAAGGCCACACACAAAGGTATTGTCCTACAAGCAACCCATCGAGCAACAATACAATATCTTTAGTAAAGAACTGTCAGGGTGTAAGTCCGTTGAAATACCTACGAACTGCACTTGTGAATGATGTTGTTGTGCGTGCAATGATCGATCCAGGTAGTTCGAGTTGCATCATGCAAGCTAGCGCAGCTGTGAAGTGTGGCTTGACACCGTCCAAGTCTAACTGTGTTTTAACCGGATTTGGCAACATAAACACTAATGCAATCGGTCATACGTTGGCTAAAATCGAAATTGACAGCGTAATTGCTAGAGAAGTTTGTGTTCTAATCGTCCCGGACCAAGCTCAATCGGTGGAAATACTTATAGGACGAACGTGGACTGAACTTCCGCAAGTCAACTTCGCAAAATGTAATGATCGCTTTGTAATTACAAACAGCGCATCCGACCTGATTAGTCAACTAACAACTTACCAACCCGAAGTTGAAGACAAGCTCATCGAAGTAACGGTCAAAGAAAACGTGGATTTACCTAAGAATTCAGTAAATTTTGTACAAGTTCAAGCCAGTTCTGTAAACGATGATCTGTTCATGGTTGCTGACAACAATGGGGAAAGGCGCCAACTTTTCAAATTCGACGAAGGAATGACAGACTTACCTGTAATAAATGATTCACCAAAGGATCAACAACTTAAGAGTGGAGATCGCATCGCACGAGGAGTCACGGTTGAACTATCGCAACCAAAGCATGATATAGAACTGAGTGAAAACGTCACCATAGATGAGAAACG
The DNA here is from genome assembly GCA_024449915.1 of Sweltsa coloradensis. NCBI lineage: Eukaryota > Metazoa > Arthropoda > Insecta > Plecoptera > Chloroperlidae > Sweltsa > Sweltsa coloradensis. The sequence goes on from JAMZAV010001908.1 coordinate 62,566, forward strand.
TCAACTTCTCGATCTCATCAATGAAGACCGTCATTGTCTTGCCCTAACAATATCAGAACTTGATGGGTGCACTGATCTCATTGAGATGAAGATACAAGAAGAAGATGGAAGCAAATCTGAAACAAGTCAGCCGTACAAAACAAACGCAGCTGAGCGCAAGAAAATCGGAGAAATTGTTAAGGAGTTGAAGGATAACGGCATCGTTACAGAAACTAGATCTCGCTACGCCAGTCCTGTTCTTCTAGTGAAGAAGAAAACGGGCGAAGAACGAATCGTCGATTATCGTAAATTCTATGAACAAAAATCATTAAAACCAGTCATACCAAGAGCTTGCGACATTATTCAAGAGTTTGACATCAATGTTCGGCATCGAGCTGGAGAAAACAAGCAGCAATTAGATGCACTCAGTCGAGCACCCGTTGAAGATCCAACTGATACAATGGATGACATTATTGCAGACCGACTGGAGGTATTACTGACACTTACCATGGAGGACCAAGTCTTGATGCTCCAACGAGGGGACATCGACCTCTGTAAACTGATAGAAATATTAGAAAAGCCAACCGACGAACTGTCAAAAGGAGACAGCAACAAGGTGAACAGACTAGTTCTTAAAAATGGATTATTGTTTCGACAAGAAGATAATGTTCACCTTTACGTTATCCCTAAAAACATGAGGAAAGGAATTGTTGTAAAGTTCCACGACCAGTCGGGTCACTTTTCCGTTGACCGTACTATCGCGAGGATACGCGAACATTATTGGTTTCCAAGTATGAAACGCTATGTCAAACATCATGTCGCGCATTGTTTTGAATGTCTCTTACACAAAGTCCCCCGGGGAAACAACCGGGATTTCTGAACCCAATTCCTCCTGGACGACGTCCTTTTGAGGTTATCAATGTTGACCACCTGGGTCCTTTCCCAAGAAGCAAAAAAGGAAATAAGGAACTTCTCGTCATTGTTGATAACTTAACCAAGTTCGTACACCTGTATCCGGTTAAGGATACGTCATCAAAAAATGTTATAACCTGCATCAAAGAATTCGTCAATCAAAGGGGATTGCCAGAGCGTATTATTTCGGACCGAGGATCATGCTTCACGTCGCATATGTTCAATGACTACTGTACTGACCATGGAGTGAGCCACACGTTAAACTCATCGCGGCACCCGAGAGCCAATGGTCAAGTAGAACGAGTGAATAGTACTGTACTGCCGGTCATTGCTATAACTCTAAGGGATCCAGATCACCGCGACTGGGACATCAGTATACCTGAAATACAACGAGATCTTAACACGTCGGTTAATAAGGCAACTGACAAAACACCATTCGAACTATTACATGGGTACACACCGCGTTTCCATGACGGACTATTAAGATCAGCCACAAGATTATCAGAAAATGAAGAATGGCAAGAACCATCTGAATTGCAAGCCAAAGGAAGAGAAGCCATTGTTGATTCGCAGCAGAAGACGAAAGCGTATCATGACAAAACTCGCTACGCGGGTATTCATTACTGCAAGGGAGACATTGTTGTTATGAGAAGTCCACCTACACATACCGGTAAACCTACGAAGGTGCAGGCGAAATTCCGCGGACCACTTGTCGTCTCAGATGTGCTACCAGGCGACACTTATCGTGTCAGTCAGCTGAAGGAGAGTGGAACAAGATTCTACGCGACAACTGCCCATGTCTCACAGCTGAAGCAATGGAAGGGCCACTCCGATGACGATGATTTGGACAACGAAATCGAGGACGATTTATTTACAGGATGGCCGAGTGTTATCGTTCTCTCGTCAAGATCATATTTGACAGGCACTGGAGTGTTGTCATGGGCAACACTTCGGACAACAGACAGACGACTCGAAGATGCCAACATGGCTGGTACTAACCGTTGTACTCTACTATAATTTAATCTTTACTCCAATCGTATTCACGTTAGCTGTATGTTGATTTACTTGTTTAATATATTATTTCTATTTTGAACTATCATGTGTTGTAACTCGTACGTTATTTATCCTGACCACCGACAACTGCATCAACACCGAGGCCAAACCGTGGCTATTGCTCGAATCCTTGCCCAACCAAACTCATCACCGGAGTAAGGAAAGGTAAGAGATTACAGTATTAAAAACCGAAAGAAAAATCGTGAAAGTTACATTTCTATGAGAAATATTTCTTCAAAATGTCTATAAAATCATAGCATGGGTTCCCATAAAGTTTCATTAAGATCGGAGTAGCCGTTTGCCAAATATCACGAAAATATCTCATTAAGTCCGTAAAAGTAATATGATAATCATAAGAAATATTTTGATCGATTGCACCCAAAAACGTGGCAAGTCTAAATTCAGAGATTTCAAAGGTCCCCTCAAATATTCATCAAGATCGCATAAGCCGGTTACCCGGTAGAGTGCGAACAAACAGACAAAGATACAAAAAAACACCTGAGCTAATTTTTTTTGGTGGTCAGTGAAATTGAAGTCTTCTCTTTGCTCATCCAAAAAGATGTTTTGTCAGATGCAAGTTTGTCTTCAGAACAATGCCAAAGATAAGTAATGTCGTAAAGCACCACATTATTTACCAAAAATATTACTACGATGTTTTGGAGTAATAACGACGACAATCGCGTCTACAATACAGAGAGTTATAATATTTTTATTTTGTTTAGTAATGGTAAGTTATAGTAGGTGGCGAAGGGAAACATGGGGTTTGATTACTCACTGTGTGCAGTGTGCACATATACGGGTAGGATTTGCACAATATTGTGCCTATTGCGAATTAGTTTAAATTGCATTTTTGCCCTTTTCGGTTGAAAATGTCAATTTAGATTCAACGACGTATTTAAAAAGTATAAGAGTGAGTTAGCTGCTTGAAAGTACTTTTTGGAAAATTTTGTGATAATAACTTCCTATGATTTTAAAACATTTGATTATTTCTACTCGTATTCCGAATAGGTACCAGACGATATTATTTTATCTCAGTTACATTAACAGTTAACTTCATATTATTTACAATTTCTCAATGATTGACTATAAAGTAGGACAGTTAGATATTGTCTATCGTGCGCAATGAATAGATTTTAATTTTTAATTCGAACAAACACTGGTGTTTATAGTTGTAGCATGCAAAGTTTCAAACATAATTAGTATTTAAGTTTTAGTATCGATTTAAATATTCACTTACGAACCATTCTGACATTCAGAAGTAGTATACATAACGTTCTTTACTCAATGATTCTATGGCCACTGGTTGCCTTTTATTGATATTCACACTTTACCATGGATTGGCAAAGTACATGTTAGCCGGTTTGAATCATCACCAATAAAGTGTAAGTATATAAGGATCAAGTATTTCACTTTTCAAACCTATAAAAGAAATAATAATTTGAAAATGTGTAGTATCAAGTTTAACGGCATTGGCGTTTGATCTTCATTTAAAAAAAATATCTGGCTAGCAAGCACTAAAAGTCCACAGCCCGAGTAACTGGTGATATGTTACCCACCGACCTGACTTTTGTTGGATTATTATTATCTCAAACTTTTTATATACGGCGGTGGTCAAATCTCCTCGAGCGAGGTTCCCCAAATTACCGCTGGGAGAAGACTCAAAACCCAATCATTTTTACACGTTAAACATCAATCAAATGAAACTAAACTAGGAAGCTTCGCAAACGCTTTTTCAGTCGCGATGCTGGATGAGCGTATGTTTTTTTAAACGAAAAAAATGTAAAATTGCGATTTTCATGAGAAATTATTTTTCGATTGCGCTCAAATTTTACACAAATATATAAATTTATAAAATTGAAGTTCTGTGAAAATATTATCACAATCGGATAAAGCATGTAGATGTTATAAGTCGAAGAATTTTTTTTTGAACGAAAAGAGCGTAAAATTGCGATTTTCATATAAATTACTTTTCGATTGCGCTCAAATTTCACACCATTATATTAATTCATAAAATTAAGGTTCTGTAAAAGAATCATTACAATCGGATAAAGCATGTAGGTATTATAAGTCGAAGAATGTTTTAAAAATAAATAAAAAAACGTAAAATTGTGATTTTCATAAGAAATAATTTTTCGATTGCGCTCAAATTTTACACGAATGTATTAATTCATAAAATTAAGGTTATGTTAAAAAATCATAACAATCGAATAAAGCATGTAGGTGTTATAAGTCGAAGAAATTTGTTAAAAATAAAAAAAATCGTAAAATTGCGATTTTAATGAGAAATAATTTTTCGATTGCGCTCAAAAACGTGGCAGTTCTAAGTTCAGAGATTTCGAAGGCCTCCATAAAATTTCATCGCAATTGGAGTATCGGTTTAGCCTGAATCGTGTGGACAAACACACAAAAATACAAAAAAAAGAAAAAAAAACATTCCGGATTTTTTTCTCCAGTGTAGTGTAATGGAATCTTTGCTTCGCTCGCTTTGCTCATCCAAAAAACTTATCTTTCGACTTTTGTTAGGGACTGTGTGGTTCATTCTTTAAATATATCATGTATTGTTCCCTAAACGTGGCACATCCAAGTTCAGAGATTTCAAAGGCTCCCTTGAAAATGTCATGTCACAGACTATTTTCTCATGATTTATTGTGCAAAAAGTCAATTAAAAAACATATTTTCATTAGAAGTATGTCTTTGATTGTACCCCATATTTATAACTAGTTCAATGGTTTAAAATGATTCCTGAAAATTTCATCGATATCGCAGTGGCCATTGTTTGGTAAAGCGATATAAAAGCTCGTTCACTACGCATATCCAAAATGTACTTACACTGAAAGTAGACTCATTGAGCGCTTGTATTGTTTTGCTGCCTTTTCATTTAAGCGTTACTGTATATATTATTTAGTAAGTCACTATGTAATAAAATCGTTAAAATAAAAAACCGAGAGCAATGCACAGTGTTGTATGATATAAACTAGGAAGCTTCGCAAATGCTTTTTCAGACGCGTTGTTGGATAAGCGTAATAAGTGCGTCATATGTTATGTAGATTTTCTGTTGTACTGTGAAAAAATCGTTACAATCGGGTAAAGCATGTAGGTGTTATGTGTCTAAGAAAATTTTTTAAGCGAAAATAAGCGTAAAATTGCGATTTTCACGAGAAATAATTTTTCGATTGGGCTTAAATTTCACACGAATATATTTATTCATAAAATTAAGGTTCTGTAAAAAAATCATTACAAACTAATAAAGCATGTAGGTGTTATAAGTCCAAGAAATCTTTTTTAAACGAAAAAATACGTAAAATTGCGATTTCATAAGAAATAATTTTTCGATTGCGCTCAAATTTTACATGAATATATTAATTCATAAAATTAAGGTTCTGTAAAAAAAAAATTACAATCGAATAAAGCACGTAGGTGTTATAAGTCGAAGAATTGTTTGAAGATTTTTTTTTAATCGAAAAATATAGTAAAATTGCGATTTTCATTAAAAAAATTTTTAGATTGCGATCAAAAACGTGGCAGTTCTAAGTTCAAAGATTTCGAAGGCCTTCAGAAAATTTCATCGTAATTGGAATATCGGTTTAGCCGGAATCGTGTTAACAAACAGCCAAAAAAAAGGTAAAATAACATTCCGGATTTTTTCTCCAGTATAGTGAAATGGAATCTTCCCTTCGCTCGCTACGCTCATCCAATGAAATTGCAAATTAAATAATTATTGCAATAATATAGCTTCTGAAAATTAAATGGTTAAATTACACTCCATATAAATCCATTGTACGTATATCTCAATATATCTGAGCAAAGAACATTTTAAAATAAGTTTTTTTTACTCTCACACCATTTTTCTTATATTTTGTTTCTCTCCCTCTTTTATGCACTCATACGCTCACTCGCAAACACGAGCACACAATTAAACCGTTGATTCACTCAACGATTAAACATTTCTGTTACTAGGAAAACGCTTTAGTCCCGCCGCGTTGATGGATGAGCGTTTTTGTAAGTTTTTAGTTTTTGTAGGTCCACTTTTCCTTTGCTAGTGCTTTTTGAATGCATTGTAGGTGATTGTTGTCAAGTTTCTATTGATACTTGTTAATTTTTATTATAAACCTAAAAGAAACTCATATTAAAACCTATTTTTCTATGAATTCTGGCTAACTTTTTCAACTTTTTCTTTCAAAAAGCAATACATAACCATTACCTTAATGTCCATGTGAAATAAGAACGTTGTAGCCCCACCCGTTTGGTCAGAATCGGCCCAAATGTCACGAAAATATCGCACTATAAATCGTAAAAATCGTGAAAGTACGATATTCATGAGAAATATTTCTTCGATTGTACCCAAAAACGTGGGAGGTCTAAGTTTAAAAATTTCAAAGGTCTCCAGAAAATTTCATAGCAATTGGAGTATCGGTTCAGCCGGAATCGTGTTAACAAACACACAAAAATACAAACAGAAAATACAAGAAAAAACGAAAAAAATCGTAAAATTGGGATTTTCATGAGAAATAATTTTTCGATTGCGCTAAAAAAGGTGGCAGTTCTAAGTTCAAAGATTTCAAAGGTCTCCAGAAAATTTCATTGCAATTGGAGTATCGGTTTAGCCGGAATCGAAACAAACACACAAAAATACAAACAAAAACAAAAAAGAAAAACGAAAAAAATCGTAAAATTGCGATTTTCAAGAGAAATAATTTTTTGATCAATTTTTCGTACGGTGCAGTTCTAAGTTCAGAGATTTCGAAGGTCTCCATAAAATTTCATCGCAATCGGTGTATCGGTTTAGCCGGAATCGTGTTAACAGACACACAAAAATACAAAAAGAAGAAAAAAAAAACATCCCGGATTTTTTTCTCCAGTGTAGTGAAATGGAATCTTCGCTTCACTCGCTACGCTCATCCAAAAAACTTACGTGTTTTTTACTTTCAGTCTATTATGATGAATAATTCGGAAAACGCACTGTCAATACTGTATCCAGAATAAAATACGTGCTTTTCAAGGCACATTCTTATTCTTATCTGTGAATCGCATTAAATCACAAAGCTTAGATTCATTTCCCCCATCAAGTAAAATACGTCTCGTTAGAAATTGGAATAAAAATTGTTTAAATAAGGTTTTAAAGATGACATACAATTGTTTATACATAGATATCGTTAAAAGTTAACTTGCACAAAGCTGAATACGTTAAAATCCATGCTTGCAATACCAAATTTAAAAAAGTCCGGTAATAATCACACTTGGATTTCGCGCTGTAGAGAGTCAATGCGAAGAGCTCTCATTGGTTCGTGCGCCGCCGGGCAGCGCGTGTCAGCCAATCATACGGCCCGGTCTGACTTCTTCTGGCGGGATTACAAAATGTAATCTTCCCGTGTGTTGATAGTAACTATGCACCCGTTTAGGAATTCAGAAAAGCCGAAATTGATAAACAAATCTAACGATTGGGGAAATAGTAGTCATGGAGAAACCACTGAAGTGTTATATTATATTTGTTTAAAATTGCCATAAAATCTACAGATCAAAACGCATTTGTGTTATTGTCTGATTATACAATATACATTTCACAAGAATGATTAAAATAATCCTCTGGGGTACATTATTGACTCGTTGCTCCAAAGCTTACCTGTTCATGTACCATAGTAGAAGAAAAATCCCCGATTGAACCGAAATTTGAACCGTGAATTTGAATCGTTGAAATACGTACTTATAAAATTAAACATTTTTAAAGCTACAATTTACAATATGTTTAAGATAGGCCTACTTTGTAACAAATAAATGCTTGACACTTGCATAACCCATGTATATAGTCTTATCTCATTAATTGACAACATTGTTTCCACTGTTTTAAAGCATTCCATCATCATTTTGCACCATCATCTTTACAACAATGTTCATCATTAATTTCATACTGTTGCTGTTATATATTTTCTCAGGTTATTTATTTTTGGATGAGCGTAGCGAGCGAAGCGAAGATTCCTTTTCACTACACTGGAGAAAAATATCCGGAGTGTTTTTTTTTCTTTTTCTTCTTTTTCTTCTTTTTTGTATTTTTGTCTGTTTGTTAACACGATTCCGGCTAAACCGATACTCCAATTGCAATAAAATTTTCTGGGGGCCTTCGAAATCTCTGAACTAAGAATTGCCACGTTTTTGAGTGCAATCAAATTTTTTCTCAAAAATCGCAATTTTACAATTTTTTTCGATTTTTAACAAATTTCTTCGACTTTTAACACCTACATGCTTTATCCGATTGTAATGATTTTTTAACGGAACCTTTATTTTATGAATTAATATACTCGTGTGAAATTTGAGCGTAATCTAAAAATTATTTCTTATGACAATCGCAGTTTTACGATTTTTTTCGTTAAAAAAAATTACGCTCATCCAGCAACGCGCCTGAAAAAGCATTTGCGAAGCTTCCTAGTTGTAAACATGTACTTTTGTTTTGATTAGTACGCTGGATCCCCGTGGTCATCCATACTTATTGGCCAGCTGTCAATAAAGATTGAGTTTAATACTATAGAGAACGCACTCGCACTCACACTCACACGTCAAACATATAATAATTATATGCAAGCAGTTGGGATACTACGCTTCTAATAATTTCTGAACTTTATAATATTTTGATTTGCATCTATTTATTTTCCTATGTAAATTGAGACTTGAGTTATATTATAGCACACGGCCTTGAGATACCCTTTTGTTGATAAATAATATAACCCTTAAATAAATCACAAAAAAATTTGTAGAAATTCAGCCAAACCTTACACAATCAAAAGTATTGGGATCTGAAAGAAGTGCCAAGCTTATGTTCTATTCTACATTTTTGCACTCTTAGTACATAAATTCACTTTGCCCAGTGACTGCATCCTTGCAAAGACTGGCAACATTTCGTTTCAACTATTGTTTGAAATGTAAAAGCTCGTGCGAATTCATTTTGCAAGCTTTGCAAGGATGCAGTCACTAATGGCGTTGCGAAATAATGTACTAAGAGTGCGAAAATGTTTAAAAGGGTACATTATATTGGCCCTGTTTAGATATCAATACTTATGATTGTGTACGGTTTGGCTTGAATTTCCCAATTTTTTTGTTTGTGGAATCTTATTTAAGTTGCAATACAAAATTATTTGTAAAAATAGAATAATTTTATTAAAGCAATATTAATTGCTATGGTATTACAATCAATGGTATTACCAATGCAAAATATCTAGTTGCCCAAAGACTTAATTTTGTAAGCATCGTTGGTGATCATTGTCAAGTTTCCAGCTACTTGTTGATTATGCATGTAAAAGGCTTATAATAAAACCATCATTACGATTCCTTCCAGACAATTTTTTCAACTTTTTCTTTCTTTTTTTTTCTCTTGTTTCACATGCAAATTTTAAATATTGTATATATCCACCAGTTTGGTCAGAACCATCGGCCAATTGAAATTCAAAAAGTAAATAACACCATTAAAGTGATTTTGAGCATTTTTCAAACCTTTTTTCACCTCAAATCAAAGATTTTTTGAGGGGAGGCTAATGGATAGAAGAAAATGCGTTCTTGTTTTAAATTCTATATTTTACTGGAGCAAAGCGCTCCTGTAAGCTTCACTTATGTGTCCATTCGTCCGTCCGTCTATCAGTCTGCATGCGCGTGTATGACGATAAAAACCGAACAAAAGCTCGAATTGACAGAATATCTGATTATTTGTTGTCATTATCCTTCAAGAAGAACGATACAATATTTTTGGTGACCCTGGGGGTCAGGCGGTGGCGCTAGAGTCCCCCAATTCAGACTTTTCATTACCCGGCACCTTCACCAACAGCAAGATTTTAACAATGGAAAGGATACGTATTATTTCTGTTTTGTATACTTCTTTGACGATATGTTGACGATGCTCGTGTTAGTTCAGTATTAGTTTCTCCTTTTTTCTCCCTTAGCTAAGATGCATTCTTGTGGTGACTTTTTGAGAAAACTTACTGTTCAATTTGTCTGATTATGCGTGATTTATGTGTGTGTGTGTTGGCCTATGAGGGGGGGGGGGGTCTCCAAGATTTGTTTTATTGTGGTGTTAGAAGTTTTCGTATTTTTACCGTTGTGTATCGTTATTTGGGCATGATATAGGACTGAATCAAGAATAATATCAGAAAATGTGTATAATATTTCATTTGTAGTTTTAAGCATTTCGAGAAAAAGTAATTCATTCAGATACGGTTATTTATCAAACAACATTGTGAATACATAATCATACGTTCACTCAATTACTTTACAACACTGCCTTCCGTTGGTGTAGATCGACTATCTAAGTGTTTTTATAAATTATTACCTTATTTTTCCCTCGGTCACGTATGGTGAATTCAAGGATACGTCCGTCACTCTAAAGGATAACGGGAATGAAAAATAAAAGGTTCGTTGTGAATTTATAATTACAGCTTACCATTTTTCTGAACGCTTTTAGTTTGTAAGAGATTGTTTATGCCAACCAGTTGGCCGTTGCACTCTAACAGTTTCTATTTTGCCCATTCTGAATTGGACACTTGATCGTAGCTGACAATATGAGAATTTAACGTTCATGCTCTCTATTTCCGCATTAATGTTCTGCATTCTGCATGAACCATCGAATTTGTTGTCCTGTCTCCCAGAGTAATCGATCAAATAGAATATTATGCAAACAACGTGTATTATTTGTATTTACTAGTTTCGATTTCCTCATTATCTGTTCTGCATTCAGCAGACATTGTGCCGTTATATATATCGACGACTCAAATTGTGTACACAACAACATTCCAGGATGACGTTTTGTGTTTTGAGAGTTAAAACTAATCTTAACAAAATGTAGGCATACGCCAGTAGCGTGACATAAGATTCAAAACAAAGACAGTGTAATTTTAGTTTTGGACAATTATATAATAGTTTAATTCCCTGTCTTGAGTACACCTGCGGACGGAAGTAAATTAAAGATTGCACCTACAACGTATCTATCCCAAACGTTTATCTTTAGAGCAATTCAAATATTTTTCTGAGGAAAGGTGGGCTGTAAGGATTTGTGTGGTCGAACTTATTCTATTTTTTATTTATTTCATTTATTTAGTTTAAGTTTATCCTATTCAGTTAAAAAAACTGATTTACACAGGAGGACAACCTAAAGTTGTTCCTGCAATGTGCTGATTACGAAGCTTCGCTCCCAATTTTAGGTACTTCCTCACCCATGGTCACTTTTTAAACGACGAATTGAAAATGGCGTACACACTTATTTCCACAAGCTTTCTTCGGTTGAAGACAGATTGCGTTCAACCAATTGTAATACCATTACATCACTAGTATTTTGCAATCAGAATGAACAGAGTTATCGAGTTCTTCAAAATTTTAATTTACGTATTCTTGGAAATTGCATTATCTAATGCATCAATCTTTGTTGATATCAAGTCCCTCGACTATTTTAGTAATAAGATTGAATGGTCGGAAGATGAGGGGGTCGGGGGAGATGGGGGTAACGTTTTATACGGAAAAGACATGTTTTGTTTATCTATTATATATTTTACCAGATGCCAGGTTTATCGCTGTTCATTTCACTCAACTAAACTACCTAAAATCGATTCCGTAACATCATGCTTCTATAAAATATGTATTCAGAAGCAAAAAAAGAAACCATTACCTAAATAGATAGTAATATTACGTTAATTATAGAAGTTTTCACAAGTGAACGTGTTCGTTGTCGCCTGCACATGAACCTGTTTTCGGTATATGCGACACTTGCTCAACCACGTATACAAGCCATCATGATAATTTATGATACTTTTTTTTTTCTAAACATGTAATTTTTTAATTGTATTATTATAACTCATTTCTTGTATTTGTATTTAAATTTTAAACCTCCTTCTTAATTGTTATTAATCAATGAATGTAATATTTTCATTTTTCAATTCAAAATTTATGCATCCCTTTTATTCGCTTAATCTTGTTCAGTTTTCAAGTTTTAAGCGTGATGTTAGTACTTGGCTTAAAATATTGTCTATGTCTTTCTGCCTAAATACAAACAAAAACAAATAGAAGGTTGCATGCATTATGGCTCTATACTAGGAAAACGCCAAAGTCGTTGTTAGACGAGTGAGCGAGTCATGTGTTGAGTACCCGGGAATATTTGCATTTAAGTTTTTTGTTGTTGTTTGTTTTTTATTTTTTAAATTGTTTGTCCCGTAAATTTCATGAATCTTTATATTTTATTTGTCAATGAACAAATTAAATAAATCATGTTTAGTATGGAGAAAAATTTAAAATAGATTCAAATTTTCAAATTTAATGTCTATTTTATTTTTGATACACAATTTTGGATTTTTTCACAATTAAAAATTTTCCCAGAATTCTTTAAAATTCTAAAAAAAACTATGAAAATCTTGAAAATCTTTAATAAACGCACATAATTAATTTTTAGGGTTATTATTTCCTAGCGTTGATAAGTAAAATTCAGACGTGAAGGGGTTTTAAGAGGACTTAATCCCCAGCAATCGTATTACCAACTGAGCAAATCCTAGGAAAAAACCTTCAGTCAGGGTTGCCGGTCTCGACGCAACTTGAAACCGCTTAGAAGGTCGACGTTTCTTTGCATTTTTTTAAAATTAATTAATGATTGTCAATCATAGGTTGTGTAGTGTATCGACCAATGATAAATTTGCTTTACCTAGTGGAGCAAACCAGCTTGCAATTAATAGATTGACAAGCCACACAAGCAAAACAATTTTGTCAGAAGGGGTGGGGGTGGGTGTTGAAGCTCGTTGGTCTCCACCCCCCCCCCCCCCCCGTTAGCTATGCATGGGGTAGTTGAAAAGGATTTACGGTTTCATGGTTTTAATTCAGCTTTCTAAGAACGGGTTTTAACATTATGTTTATAACTGCCTACATCTTGTCCTACCCGCTCGGCGGACGTCCATGCTTTTGTGTCTGGTATGTCTGGTCTTCCCTCTTTTAATCATGTATAAGATACCTTGAGTCAATAACACAAAGAAAATCAAGAAAGTAGAAACGCGATCATGACGAACGTAATATCAACATCAGGCCATTAATTTTTCGTGATTTTTGGGAGGTCAGAAGGGGGATTTAGTTAACTTTTGTGGATCATGTAATTATTTACTACAAATCAGAAATTAAAAAAGTCCGCCAATTACAATTACAATTACAATTACAATTACACCTACGGGAGTGTTTCCCGACTAACCAAATCGAGAAAAAGAAAAAAAAGTGGATCATGTAGTTTTGTCACAAGAACATCGAAACTTCTTAGCATCGTACAACCCTACCCAACGTTGGCAACTTGTGTGCCTTTAAAAAATATTAAAATATTGCAACTTTAAAAAATATCATTTACCAATAAAATACTAAACACATCATCTAGGGCGACGGTCGTCGCCCGCAGCCAAGCGCACGCGACTGCTTACGCGACGACGAACTCGCAGCCATGTATACAGCTACCAGAGTTGGGGGGGTTTAAAATAAATAAATAAATACATTTTATTTAGAGTCTACCCACTCAGTTATGTAAATGATTTTCAGTGGGGGACAGTAAATCAAAGCGACCATCCCTGTAGGCCCCGACGCAATCGACGAGTGCTCTCTGAGAGCTATCTGCACACGCCGCCCCGAAAGATTTACAATCTTGAAACTCGGTATATGAGCTGATATGTGGTCCAGGACCAGACGCAGTGCCTTTTGCATTCAAAACCAAAATCGGGTAACAGGGACCGGAGAAAATAAAAAATTGGATGATAATCAAAACACGTAATTATTAGAGCGTGGTAATTTGTACTAATTTGAATTTAAACATGCTCTTAACCATTATAAATATCTGGCGTCCAAAACACAAGGGACTAAATTTGGGGGGACCGTGGGCCCATAAATGTAAAAAAATAAGTCTGAACTTAAAAGATTAATCACTTAAAGAAAACGCTACAACTAAAAATGTTTCAAATGTGGAATAGACTTTGATATCTCTCATTCTTTATCACTTTTGAATATGGAAAGCAAAATTGGGTAACGGGTACCGGAGAAAATCAAAATTATCAAAAGCTAGGTAATTCCGTACTTATATGAATAAGACGCTACACAGAGAAAACTGTACATCTTAGAACTTTGAAACATAGACCACACTTAGATGTCCCTCATGCGCAATCACTTAAGCTTTCAAACCCAAAACCGGGCAATAGGGACCGGGAAAAATCAAAATGGAAATTAAAACGCGCAATAACTCAGGCGTTGTAATTTGTACAAACTTGAAATTAATCATGCTCTTAGCCATTATAAATATCTAGCGCTCAAAACACAAGGGAGCAAATTTGGGGGGACCGTGGGCCCAAAAAGTAAAAAAAACGACTCTCAACCAATTTAAATCATTCAAAGTCCATCATTCACGCCGTGATAGGAAACAAACAGCAAAAAGATGTAGTATCCCCCACAAATACAAAAATTTGTAAAAAAAAAAAAAAAAAAACGGCAGCCAAGGTTTCCTTCAAAAGTCAAACTGCCCAGGGACTATTCGCCCTTTGACCGAGGAAAAAATATCACTTTCAGTCTGGATAAATTGTCAGGGGACAGGGGCAGGTATAGAAACGACGATCTACTGTTCAAATTAAGAGTGCCGATTGTATTGTATGAGCTTCCTCTACCGATCAAATATCTAAGGCATAACTGAGCATCAGGGCTGAATAAAGTTAGTTCTTGTAAAAATTTAATTATCTAACACCTAGGCCTAATATAATTTAAATCTATGACAACGTAGATGTATTCATTAGTTTATATTTACATATAAAAAAAAGATTACAAAGGACAATAATTCCACACAAATATAATAATATAATAATACTATAAGTGTACAACAAGACTAATAATAGACCACTGATATAATATTCAATTAGGATATTAAAAAAGTTAAATGAAATGAACTAAATCAATAGAATAGAAATTAGGAAAATAAAAATTAAGCAGAAAACAGAGAACATTTCCGTATTATAATGTGAATGGTGGAAATTCCTCAGTGACATAATTTAGTTATCTTGTCCATTTTTGGCATGCTCAAATCGCTACTGCGACGCCACCTAGTAGCGATACATAAGAACATCGTGAAACGGTAAAGTAGTCCACCTAATGCATCAGTACAGCGGTGCCATCTAACTGCAGTTGGTAGTAGCATATTATGGCAATTGCGCGAGACAGTATGACCATGGTATGACAGTTGCCCGAAAAAATAAATCGCAATATTATTAAAATAAATACGCTTTTAAAACGTTAAATGAGTGAAATATTGGTTTTAATATTATTATATTAAATAAAGTAAATAAAATTAATATATCAGTTGCTCACTATGACAATTTGTTGTAGGTCAGTCGAGGCTTTCCCATAATAACAATAATAATAATAATAATAATAATAATAATAATAATAATAATAATAATAATAATAATAATAATAATAATAATAATAATAATAATTTTTTTATTTTTTTTTATTAATAATAAAGCATAGTATTACACATCATACATATTCTACTTGATTCGATATCCCACAAAGCTTCATCAGAAGCTTGTCTGTGGGCTAATTATAATATACAAAATTACGGACAATGTAAGAGCATAATAATCAATATCAAATTATGTCAGACACAGGACATTATACTAAATACTAAATAATCCAATATAATATAATCAATACAATATGTCAATAACCGTAAACACATTGAGCAGTTGCCAAATTATTATCAATTATGAATACATTCAACAAGCACATTAAAATAGTACATATCACAACTAAATATATTATAATATTAGATAAATTTAATACAAAATTAAACGTTATACTAAATTAAACGTCATTAAACAAGAGAAATTCTTTTACTTTCAACTTAACTTTACTAATTTTATCTAAATCTTTTAGTTCTTTAGGCAATAAATTGAAACTCTGCGGTACACTAGTTTTTAACGACCTTTCACCATATTTGTTAACACAAAATGGAACTCGAAAGTTATTAGCGGCCTTCATTCTTGTGGAGATGTTATGGTCGATTTCGATTTTATACTCATTACTATAATAATAACTTAAGATTAACCTATACGTAAACAACTTATTTACAGGGAGTAAACCAGTTATTTCGAAAAGTTCATTTGAGGAACACATCTCAGTTATGTGATTAGGAAGGATAGTTTTTAAAATCTTTATCTGCAAGTTGGAAATTTGATTTATGTACACATTTGAGGCATTACCCCAGGCCAACACAGCATAAGAGATGATTGACTCAACTAAAGAAATATAAACCGTTCGCAGTAAGTTGTAAGGGAGAATGTACTTTAAGTGGTATAGTTGTGCTGCACATGGGCGAATCCGATTACATTACTTAACAATATGATTTTCCCACGAAAAGCACTTGTCAATTTCAATACCAAGGTACCCATGGCTATACACTGACTCAATAATTTGTTTACAAGTGCAGTTAATTCCACCATTGCTTAATGTAGCGTTATTGTGCAAACAATCAACTGAATGTGAAACGACTTCAACTAATGAGTTATGGTCAACATTTAATGGACTGGATATGTGGACTATCTTAGTTTTTAATGCATTTACAATCAAACCATCGTCGTGCGTCCATCTCAACAAATTAACGTAGTCTTCTTGTAAATAACTTACCGCAGTTGCCAGGATCTTATGTACCGCAACGAGTGCTGAATCATCGGCAAAGAAATACGCTTAACATTTTTTAAATATCGCGTCATGCCATTTACATATATCAAGTACAATAATGGCCCTAAAATTGATCCTTGTGGCACCCCTGATTTTATTAATTTAGTCACGCTGTAAACGTTGCCGATTTTCACAACTAGCTTCCTGTTTTTCAAATAGCTCTTGAACCATTGTAGTAAGGGGCCTCTTACTCCAACTTTTTCCAAAGCTAACAATAATTTCTTGTGATTTAGAGTATCAAACGCTTTAGTAAAATCTACAAACATACACACAACATGAAAATTTTCATTCAACTTTGTATTTACGAGATTCGAGAATTTTAATAGAAGGTCAGAAGTGCTTCTCTTTTTCTGGAAGCCAAATTGGTTTTTACTAATAATATCAAATTTGGACAGGTAATCACTCAAACATCCAGCCACATACCGTTCCATTATTTTATTAACAACCGATAATAATGCGATTGGACGATAATTCGAATATTCGTAGTGGCTTCCTTTTTTGTAGACAGGCCTTACTACCGAAACTTTCAACAATTCTGGAACAACCCCTTCTTTAATCGATAAATTTATTAATAGAGCAATTACTGGACTGATCTGGCATTTGATATTCTGTAGATCTTTAACTCTTATTTCGTCATAACCAGCCTATTTTTTGGAGTTCATTTCCGTAATAATTTCTTTCACTGTTGCCGCATCAACAGGGGGAATGTAAATTGATTGCTTCTGATCGTAGTTTAAACTTTTTTCTCTTTGATCTGTTTTTACGCACGTCACATCACAGTTATGAATGATATTTTCCACCTCCTCCACAAATAAGTTTGCAAAGGAATTTGCTACATATTCAGAACTCGCATTTTTACCTAAAAACTTGTTAATGACCTGATCTCCCGACTCTTTCTTTTTCTTTCCAATTATTGTATTAATCGTTTGCCACGTTTCTTTTAAATTGCCCCTGCTCCTTTCCAAAAGCTCACGATAGTAGTTTTGTTTTGCTATTTTTATCTTTTTGTTTAAATTATTTCGAATGTTATTGTACTCTGCCCGATACACCGCTTTGACAAGATTTAGATGTTTACATTTTTTCCATTTATGAAAACATCGGTCTCTATTTGCCATCATTTCTATCAACTCTGACGTCATCCATGATTTTTTCCCCCTTTTTACATTATTCTTTTCTTTAACGAAAACGGCCCGTTCATAAGCCCTCTTAAAAAATAAATATAGCGAGTTGTACAAAATCTCACAGCTATTTGCGGAAAGCAACAAGATCCCACTGTATGGTTTTTAGGATACGCAACAGTTTCTTTTCATCTATTTTGGTGACGTAACTCTCACCGTCGTCACGTTTTCCATTTTGCGGTAATTTCAATAACGCCATAATAATGTAATGATCAGACAACTTTGAGGTCCATATAGCTGACTTAATCTGAGTATCTACTGCACGTATGTAAATGTGGTCTATACACGACCTCGTTAGTTTGTCACCAACCATCTCTTCACGTGTTGCTCCCGTGATATACCTACTAAAACCATTTGCAGCTAAACTAGTTTCGTAATACTGCACAACCGGATCACAATCATTCATAATGTCAATGTTTACATCACCAATGAAAACAGCCGTAGCGACATTTACCTCTCTCCAATATTTATCTATCTCTTGAATGAACTCGTTCTTAGTGTTATTGTTAGGAGGTCTGTATACAAACAAAAGAGACATGATTTGGTTCCCTACTATTATGTTCCCTGCTATACCTTCAAAGTTTCTAAAGACTACGTCGAGTGACACAAATTGTATTGAATCATTTACGTACATGATTAGGCCACCACCTCTTTTTACATTTCTTAATCTATAAAACATATTATACCCTTCTAACTCAAATCTACTATCGATATCATTTCTATTGACTTCGCTAAGCATTAGCACATGTAAATTACCTAGATGGTTATCGAGAAGTAATCTTAGTTCGTCCCAGTGCTTCTTTATCGATCTGATATTTAAATGTAGCAGTGTTAACCCATTACATTCTTTTATCAAATTATCAATATTATCAACCACTTCCGTCACGGGGAAAGGTGGATCCCACATGTTCATAATAATTAACCTACCCTTGACTTAATTTATCAATGTCTCGTGGATTCTTAACCTTGATTACTTCTCGAGATTTTTCGTCCTTACGAACACAAATAGTACCGCGACTGAACCAGACAAACTTGTAGCCAGTCAACTTTGCTTTTATTTTAACTTGCCAAAACAAATTCTTATAGTAAGGTGACAAATGTTCGTTTATGTAAATAGGAAGGTTGTCTTCTCCCTCTACCTCCGGAAACAGGTCCTTGTTCTTCACCGTCCCCTTACGACGAACGGCGAAGAGTTCGTCCCTCTTCTTTCTTGAAATAAACTGCACTATTATTTTTGACGGGTATTCACTCTCTTTCTTGGACTTCACTCGGTGAACTACATCAATGTCACGCGCTAGTACATCCGCACCTACTTTCTTGGCTATTTTGACAACAATGTCCTCTAAATCCTCGCTGCCTTCTCCCTCCAAGACGTTTGATATTTCGAGGTTCCTATTTCTTCCGTACTGGTCAAGTTCGTGGACCTGGTCCGTAAGCTCATCAATTATCACGTCCTTATCTACTATGCGCTGCGTTAGGTTATCGATTTCTTGCCTACTTTCTAATAACTCTTCCCTTATAACTTTCAAAGACTCGAGTTCTTTCTTTACACTTTTGAGCTCGTCGCGAAGCTCGTAAACAACACTAAGCACTTTTTCAATAGATTTTTGCGTTGAGTCACTAACTAGAGTGGACCCACCTGTATTATCAGGATCCGTCGGCGTGCCGGGACCCGGGACGGACTTCCCGTCTGCCTTACACTTTTGGCAACGCCACTGCAATTTCAATACTTGCGATTTGGCTTTATGTGTAGATTTTTTTGAGCCGGAACACTCGTAGTGAATATCTGTATCGCACCCTGGACAGTTCACAAAGTCGCCGTCCTGAGGTAGGCTTTTATTACACTGACTGCACGACATGATTCACTTGCCTGTGTCTGCACGGAGCTCGCTAATAATAATAATAATAATAATAAAAATAATAATAATAATAATAATAATAATAATAATAATAATAATAATAATAATAATAATAATAATAATAGTAATAGTAATAGTAATAGTAATAGTAATAGTAATAGTAATAATAATAATAATAATAATAATAATAATAATTTTTTTTTATTTTTATTAATAATAAAGCATAGTATTACACATCATACATATTCTACTTGATTCGATATCCCACAAAGCTTCATCAGAAGCTTGTCTGTGGGCTATTATAATATACAAAATTACGGACAATGTAAGAGCATAATAATCAATATCAAATCATGTCAGACACAGGACATTATACTAAATACTAAATAATCCAATAATAATAATAATAATAATAATAATAATAATAATAATAATAATACTAATAATAATAATAATAATAATAATAATAATAATAGTAATAGTAATAGTAATAGTAATCCGGAGAAAAAAGGTCCGATGGAGCGCTAGTGAGCAATCAGCTGTTTAGCAAGATGGCCGGGTAAAAGGGGATAGCTGCCGTCCACACGCTTGGCTAACATTGCATGGACCCTAGCTTGAAACCTACTTTTTCTGTTGAAAACGTCCAGTTACATAATAGAAAATGATTCAGATCTATAGGTTAATATCTTGTGGTATAGTTAAAGTTTAAACATAATGAAAATCTGTAAAGAATAAGTGATTTCATATAGGGTACGTTCTTCCCACGTACTGCATTTCAAATTACTAGCGCCTATGATTTGTTTGCCCTAAAACAAAGAGCATCAATTACTAATCCCAGAGTATAAAATAACCTTGTAGTATAATATGCTAAAGCAAGCGTGGACTAGTAATTTGACAAAATGTTAATGGCCTAGAGCTGTGATAAACTGAGAGAACAGCGCGGAAAATTGACGGCCGCCTAGCTTGGCCTAGGCCTACTGCTTGCCAGTTTCAACCATCCCTAGGTGTCAAATGACTCGGCTAGAAGAAAACTACCTAATAATTTTTGTTACTAAAATATAAATTTAAAAAATAATTAACCAGTCTGTATCCCAAAACTATAAATTTATTTCAATAAATTGGATAGGCTCCGTCAGCTGTGTTGTCTAGGCGTGTTGATCTCGCATTTACAGCCAAGTCGCCTAGGGCCTAGCAGATGTGCTAAACTCTGGCTTAAATAATAATATTCTGGCCAGACTTAATTTCGTATGTAGGCCATTACACTCTTTCGAGCTTATTATATTATTTAATGAAGAGCCTCCACGAAATAATAAACATGTAGGCCCTAGGCCTACTTTGACACCGCACCAAAGCAAATCTAGGCCTAAAAATCTCGCGTGAACGGCTGACAAAGGCATTTAAATGTGCAAAATGAAGGGCGATGTGAGGTTAAATCCATTTTTCAAACATCTGGTGTAATCTGCTTACATATAAACACAGACATTAATCGGTAGTGTATTCGGCAAGATAAAATAATGTCTCATATATATGCTTCATTCAAGAACCTGTCAACATTCACTGCCGAGACCCAAAAGTCAAGTTAAGATAATACCTTTCAGGTAGTTTTGTATGAGTAAATGGTTGAAATGGATGGAAATCTATTTGGTTACTGTATTTTATTGCTTTCTAAATTGCAATTTTGGTGAATTAAATATACAATCATAATATTTCTTAGTATTTTCGTAGACTGACGCGATTCACCATGCGTTTTCCTATCAGGTGGGCGTACCTATCCCCGATTCTCTAGTTCCTCACTCGCGCGCCAGAGAGCCATACTGTTCCTTGTTTCCTCGGATAGTAATAGTAATAGTAATAGTAATAGTAATAGTAATAGTAATAGTAATAGTAATAGTAATAGTAGTAGTAGTAGTAGTAGTAGTAGTAGTAGTAGTAGTAGTAGTAGTAGTAGTAGTAGTAGTAGTAGTAGTAGTAGTAGTAGTAGTAGTAATAGTAATAGTAATAGTAATAGTAATAGTAATAGTAATAGTAATAGTAATAGTAAATAATAATAATAATAATAATGTCTTTATTGACAACAGAATTCAAAATTCCACAAAGTGCCAATACAATAATACCTGGAAACAAGAAGTTAATTATTACACATGTGACATAAAGATACATTAATACAATCATACAAAATTAAGAACAACCCATAAGTAGTAGTAACTACCACGTCCAACTTATCCTTAATTAAAAGCCCTCTACATCCTCGCCTTCAAAAGGCTTAGATTGTCCGAAAATATGTCTATTTGCCTAGCTGACGTTATATTTATAAAATTTAAATAAGTTTGAATCCTATGAAGCGCCAAGTGTTTTAAAATGTTAATCCTTTTGTTAGGTATGTAAAAAGTTGGATGATTCCTCGTTTGTCTGGCAGGCACATTAAAGTTTAAAAGGCTTAGTAAAGGAGAATCAAACACATTATTTACTAGCTTGTATAAAAACACCATGTCTAATAGTTTACGTCTATTGCACAATGTCGTCAAGGAGTGTAATAGTGGATAGTTTCAAAATAAAAATAAAAAGTTAAATTTTAAATTTATTTATCAGCCCAGACTATCCCTTACAAAAAATTACATTGAAAAAGAATTATCTAGCTCAGTAGAGAACACAAAACTCGGGACAAAACTTGGGAAAAGCGCTAAAAATTTAATTAATTTGAAAAAAAAAAATCAAAAATCAAAATTAAATTAATTGAAATTAAAATTTAATTAATTTAGAATAAATTAATTAACTGTCAGAATTAATTAATACATTGAATATTAATTAGTCATATGTAAATAATGTTACACTGCAGGTCACCAAGTCCTACCTTTGTTGACTGGCTCTCCTTCAATAACTGCCTTACTGTTGGCTCTTGTTGACATATAATTACCAGTAATAAAGTATCAAGGAATTGTCAAGGACGCTATCTACATATGTGAAAGCGAAAAATTCGAGTTTCCATATATAATGTTCATCAAAACACAAATACAAGCATGTCCCTACCTGCCTAGATGGTACTAATCTAGAATACAAAACA
Organism: Sweltsa coloradensis; assembly: GCA_024449915.1. Lineage (NCBI taxonomy): Eukaryota > Metazoa > Arthropoda > Insecta > Plecoptera > Chloroperlidae > Sweltsa > Sweltsa coloradensis. The sequence continues at coordinate 85,314 of JAMZAV010001908.1, forward strand.
AAAAAGTGGGCGGCTAGTCCTGGAAGAAATATTAATTATAGAACATTGATAAAATTATTGTGATTAATCATTAATTTTGTACTCATCTATTTGTCGCTGAAGTTTTGTTTGAAGTCCATTGTTTGTTATTGATGTTCGAAGTAATCCATTTAACGGAGGTGCACTACACAATAATCCTGAGTGGGCGTTGCACAATGAAGGTCGTAGCGTAAAGCTCTTCTTCTACCAGCTGATGGTTGTCCAGTGCCTAAGGCGGTTATTGATTCTTAGGTCGACGGCCAGTCCAGATTATGTTTGATGCACATTTAGTACAGCCATTACAGTTTATAAAGGTGTGACAGTTCTAACACTCTTAAATAAATTCTTCTAGACATTGGTACACAGGTACATACCAGTTATAAAATGTTAATTTGCCTGTTAAAAGCCCGTGGTGTAGATTCTAATAAAGTTTTAATTTATGTAAATGAGTCCGGTAAAAACAGTAACTCAGCACGTGGTAGCAGACACGTGTAGGCGCACATTTAGATACTGTTCAAAGCTGTCAAACTGACATTTGAAGAGCACGTGGAGCTGCTCTAACTATTGAATAATTATGCAAATGAACTCGATGAAACAGTCACTCAACACGCGATAACAGACACGTGTAGGCGCACATTTAGATACTGTTCGAAGCTGTCAAACTGACATTTGATACCGAACAATTATAATCGGCACTTAACAAATCAATTACTCGCACAACTGTTAAAATAATACTTCCACATAACAACTTTTATTTATCACTTATTCACTTTATTATCCGATAACTATAAACATTGACGCGTGTATTAACTACCGATTTCCACTGCCCGTGCAGTCGCGCACACTCGCGCACCGTCCTCCGACACCACCCACCAACTACTCTCCAACTTCTCCCTACTACTCCTAGCTACCTATCCTCTCGTCGATCTTTTATTAGCACGCTCTATTGTATTTCCAGTAAAAAGATTCAAGCTTCACTCACACCCCCGCGCCTACCCCTTACCTAGACTTAAACCGGTCGGCACAGTCACCTCCTACAGATTGGTCGCGTTCTAGAAAAGCTGCGAAGACTGACCACGCACAGGCAGCCACGATCTAGAATCTTTCGAAGCCCAGGCCAATTATCTCTAGAAACCATTCATCCGTACTAATGCAGCCCCATGCTATTCTAGGCTTATAACTTTCTACTAAAATCGTTAATAATTCCTTAATACTTGACCGATTTGATTGAAATATAAAGCAAAATCATTAGTTATTAATAATCCAATACATATGTCTACTTTTCCAGCTTCAAAACCTTCTAGAAATACCTTAATTACCTTGATTAATTAATCTGACAATTACGGCTATTAATCAATATCAATTTACTTTTCCGTCGATTCAAAATGAAAGTAGATCACATTAGATCATTATCAACTCAATCAGACTAATTTACAAGATATTACATTAATTACTTAATTTTGCATATTCTGCACATAATTATAGGCAAAAAAATACTGTAGACAGTTGGTAAGACGTGCAAGTGTTACAGGAGCTATCCTTACAAAGACTTAAATAATTATTTCTGTGGTAAACAACGTTAAAATGACTAAAACACAACATCTTGATAAACCTTTTTTGCACCTTCTCAATACTTTCAACCTTTGTTATATGGTATGGACTCCACACAACGCTTGCGTACTCCACGTGTGGGCGTACAAGAGCCACATATAATGCCCTTGTGGTTGACGCTTTAAAATGTTTAAGACAGTTGCGTCTTAATAGACCAAGCATTTTATAATCAATAAAATAATCATTGTTTTAAATCAAGTGCGCTTTACTTCATTTGCAGTGTTGTGAGTGTCTTTACATAAAGTTTATCTTCAAATTTTGTTCTCTGAAATGCGCACGGAAGAAGTTCAATCGTGCACAAAAATGATAACTTCTAATAACAAAATAAAACTCTGATCTAAATTTAAAAAAAATCAACACCCCGATTTGCGTTGATACTTGTACAGCCACGTGTGTTACAAGTCAAGTCATCTAACTCAAGGTTTATTAACTGGCATTAGCTAATTTAACACATAGATGGTGACAATTTTTTGTTTTCGTTTTGTTGTCGATAAAAAATTAAAAACAACATCCAAGCATCTTGCAAAAAGATTCAACCTTGCAAGAGATCGAATTAAAAGACAGAAACAAGTCTATTTGACAATTTTCCCAAAAACCAATATACAAGTTTACTTAAACCTTAAGGCGAGTGTATTATTTATCTGCAACAATTAATAATTAGAAGAACCTAAGCACGAAAGGACTGGGAGCATTATTTTCGAGAACATTTTTCAGTACCGTAGGCTTATCTTGTTTGCTATACCAGATTGCCAAGTTTATTTTTTGTGTTTCAGAACCAACAACCGAAACAGCAACCAAAACGCACCCCCTACCAAAATCGACCACCAACAGTCGTAAGTATGAACTGTTTTACTCCTTAATACACCAACTAGTGCTATTGCAGCATCTGTAATATTACGGACAATACAGTGAAAACTGTTTTAAATAATTTAGCACACATTAAAAATAACTCATAACTATGATGTGTCACTAAATAAATAAATATATGGATGTTGCCAAGAACCATCTGTTGCTGAGCTGTTTTATACATGATGTCATTCTATTGTTACAGTTCAATTCGGACAGTTCTGATGAAGAGAGACTGCCCCCGAACCAAAACGTAAGTCGACTTCTTGTTTCCCTCGTTAGTAACGTCACAGTCTGGGCAGTGGTGTGTACCTCTGATCGAGTTAAACAAGTTCAAGTTCAAGTTTTTATTGATCCGTTGATTTATACAGAGTACAAATATGGATGTCGTCAAGTGTATTAATACTAAAGATATAATAGTTAAAAGTAGGATGTAATAAGTATGTACATGTACACTTAAGATAGAATAAACTAGGAGGGCCTGGCTCAGATTAGTAACAATTATTGTATACCAGCACACGAGACACAGTAGACCTGTAAGGTACAGGTAATGTTGGTATACACTAGATTTGCTAGGTTCTGCTTCCAATACATACATACATACTTGTTGAATGCGTCGGGGCCTACAGGGTTGGCTTGATCACTTTGGTTTACTGTTCCCCACTGAAAATCAGTTATGTGACTTGAGTGGGTAGACTCTAAATACGGATTTATTTTATTTTTGCAGAAGGTCCAGGGTTCCATTCCCGCCAAAGGCACAAGTTTTTTTTTAATCTTCTGATGTGAACTCAAATTTATCAGTTCTCGGACTTTGGAAGCGTCCTAACAACGAGGCACATATTAAATTCTAAAGTTTGTTCTGAATTAGACTTGTTTGTTCGTGTCCAGCTTGATTGTTCGGTGTTTCCTACTTAAATATGCCGGTCTCTAGTTGGTCATTGTTTGCTCGTCAATGGTGTCTGCGATATTCAATATCAATACTTGTGGAAAATATTTAACGAATTTAATTTCATGATGAAGTTAAAAAAACTTGATGGATGAGCTTTTGAAATAAATTGTAAAAGTAAGATTTATTTGAGAAATATTTCTTCAAATGTCTCTAAAAACTTAAAATATATAATTTCAGTGATTTTCAACGTTCCCATAAAGTTTCATCAAGATCGGAGTAGCCGTTTTCCAAATATCGAGAAAATATCTCATTAAAAATCGAAAAAAAATCTGTAAAGTACGTGTTCAGACTTTTCACCACTCATATTGTAACACAACGAACCTAAGACCCCTCAGGTAATCGATAGGCTCTCGTTGGATACTTCAATAAATAGCTGTACTCCGGAAAATACCATTTAATAATCAAGAACATACTCGGCGATGGATCGCCTAATTAAAGTGAAACACGATTTCTGATCTCACTTAGAAGTAAAAGATTAATTAAGAATAAAACAACTGATCAAGGCTTACATCACTCAAACTTGAATTTTAAATCCTACCTAGGCGTGAACCTGGTACTCAAGTCTAAAGGTGCCTAACTTGTTCACAACAACCTCCTATAACTCACCAAGACCCACAAAATTGAGAAATCGTACAACAGCGAAGACAAACATCTCTGAAATACAACTTATAATTTATACTAGATCTAGGATGACATTACAACAGACAATCAACGGTTAATAAGTCAACCAGAACGGGCTATATTGTATAATACAAATGAATTTCCTTCATCGACAAGGAATACAGTTCAAACCCTACCTATCAGTACTGATGTCTAGAAGCGAAACGGATATCTATTTAAGATATCTCTTGGTCTGATGGACAACAGTAAAGTTTTCCAAAAGTTTATGGAAATATAATTGGTAATAAACTTAATTTAAATACTCATCACAAATGATCATGACTCCCATCGAAACCCTATGAAGTCGAAGAAGTCCGACGTGCAGGTCAGCAGCTTGCTGCGTATTTGTAGACTGTCGTAGTCTTGTACAGACGATCCTGTCTTGAGTTCGTATCCCAGCTGTGATTCCTCTTGAGTTCAACTGTCACTTGATATGTTCGAGCAGTGATAAAACTACGATAATTTATCGTTCGGATAAACCAACTCCGATCGTACGTTTTAATGTTTTACAATTGCCCGATACCAGCATTCCAAGTCCAACAAACAAGTTCTCCAGTACCTCACACAGTAAACTGTCAGACAGTTATTTATGTAAACACGACAACTTTTATCGGCCCAGTTCTGACCTCACCCGTCTTTATCAACAATGCACATCGTTCGACGTCGGTGGCTCAGTCACTCACAAATGTTCCGAGTTTTTATTGTTGATGTCAACTTCAAGCTCTTTGCAACTAAAATTCGCCATTTTAGATTTCAACTAATCTGCATTTATTGATTTGAAACCAATTTGCCCAGATACTAAAACTTTGCCAAGATATTGAATTGTCAATAACTGTTCCTTATATGTTCTTCCATTTGGATGTATAAATGATTTTATCCTCACCGATTTCCTTTTTATTATATTTCAATCTATATTTCGTTGTAATACAACCACCCAAACTTTGCTTGCGTTTTCCGTGTCCTATTCTCCAGGCTACGCGTCTATAATCTTTCTCGGCTCTTTTTGACCACAACTAACTCTCGGCCCTTCGGCTATTAATGATTCTAACCCTTTCTGGTTATCGATGCTGTAGTTTATCACGTCCGTCGGTTTATTAATATGCTCCTAAGGCATGTAAAAGTTCGTTTTCTCACGTATCCCTGGGCTAGGCTAGCCTTATAAAATGTACCTCTGTTGGTTACAGCTCTCTTTGATTTCACCGTCGTTTTCTTGTTTTTCTTCTAGGCAGATCGCCGTTCGTTTTCGATTATCACTTTCGCGGATTTTTAACACGCGTTTCCTATCTCCAAAGTGTTCTTTCCTAGTCCACTTTCTCTAAGTTTTACGCATCGCCTCAACTCGCCCACGAACACGCCCAACTTCCAACTCCACTTCTCTAACAACTCCCACTGCACACTGCAGACAAAAGCCGCTCTCAACAATCCAAAATACGATCGTAGCGTTATGATAACCAATCAAAGACCAGCACACAGCGTCATTAATCTGAACTAGGTCCAAGCAAATGTCCGGGTGACGCATCATACGAAAATGACGAAATATGAACTTGGCATTTTCTATAATTTAATAAAATAGATTGACATAGATTTTATTTAAAATTGTTATACTTAAGTGAATCACATGATTCTTTTTATGAAATAAAATGAAATTTTCTCTAGTTTCTGATTTAAATCAAACCCGTTCTGTATTATTAGTATTTAATTAGTTTATACATGGTTTACACATTTAAACCAGTTGCCTCAGTAGTAGCCTCGAACCAGCTCATGAAAAATACACAGCTCTCCTTTCACTGACCAACGGCATCGACTTCAAGATAAGAATCCATCTTCAAATGACCATTGCCAAAAGACCTAAGTCCACTCAGGGAGAGGCCGTATAGTCTCAATATTTCGCGGCAAGTTACCGACATTATATTTTTGCTACTTGTGCGCCCTCTATTAGCTATACTAGTGACTTTTCCTAGTTAGTATCTGTGTTGACCACCAGATTTTGCTGACTACGCTATTTCCGCCTGCTTTGCTCTCGCGACGAAGGAAATCGCGTAAAGGCGAGACACTGTGGCTTGGAGCTTCGTTCGAGAAGGTTGATTGTTTTGCCTTATTAGTTAGGGGCGTTTCTGGCCTTCCGCCGGCGTCCCAGAGATGCTTGCCATGCATTCTCTTTACCTTTGTTCAACTTGTTAACGTGTTTAAATTATTGTGTTCTATTAAATATTCTACAAGTGTTATTTTGGCGAGTTCAAGCTATACTTCTGTGACATTTCACTTACTCTCCTTGCCTCGGCTAGCTCAACGTCGGCTCGGAGAGTACACGATATGATGTTGATTGAAATTGATGAATTAAAATAAAATTATTGTTGTACTATAAAGGTTAATTAAAATTAGGTGAATGTTGTAGAGGACTAAAACAACTAGTTCAACAATGAAATACATACAGGTTATAAAAACAAGGCAGGTACCGAAATCTGTAATCCCTATATGGCCATATAAGAAATTCAAAATTAACGATACCTGTTGTGGGTGGAAGCGTAGATTTAGATCGATGATGAAGATGGTTGATGCTAGGATTCCGGCGTCGGTTATCCAGATGACGTGTTCGGTGGTGTGTGGTCGGCCTCGCCCATACAGATGTCCAGAAGATCGTATCGGAATGGATTGTCAAATTTATGGGTTCGAATTGGCTTGCGATAATTTTATAGAATGAATTTGTCTTGAGTGCGGTGTTGGTCTATCGGATTTATTTTGATGACTTGTTATTGTGAGGTGGGAATATGATGATTAAAGTTGACCATCAAAAATGTACTGATGGTTGTGATGAACATGATGATTGTTTCTCGTAGAATTTAAATATGAATATGGGAAGCACAAATTTAATGGAATTGTTCTAGTGTTGCTCGTTGAAGCCGGAATACGTATTGAAGTTAAGTTTGATTGTATTTGAGTTGATCAGCGCTTTTATCTCATTGCGTATATTTAATTAAATTTCACACTCTCTCTAGCACACGTCACTTATTTAATTATAGATTGTAGATAATTTTTAGACATTACAACTACCACTAGTTACTACAAAAATGTTCCACCATAACACAAGTACACAACACCACACCACAGTCCGCGCGAACCTGATTCAAGTTCATCCGCCTACTACTCTTCCAGAAGTGACCATGTCACGACTACCGGTACCACTCTCTCAGAAGAAGTGACCAACGTTCGTCCGAAGACTTTACTCCTTTTTCCAAGACTGAGCATAACAGCCAATCAGAGTATTGATTTAAAATTACGTCATACACAAAATTAACCAATTAGCATCTTATAGGGGTGTTTTAGGAACGCCCAAATTTGGCCTTGAGCTCCCCTCGCAAGCTGACTTTAAATAGTTATCTGTATCTGTTTTTATTGAAATTTATAGGCAATTTGAGGAAAATATAGAATAAACATTTTAACATTTTAAAAGCTCGCCGTGGAAGAAGGATCGACACTTGATATTTTTTATATCTTAAGGCTATTCCACCGCGTTTTTCTATTTTCCAAAATATGCTACTAAGTCAAAATATAGTGAATGGCTTTGAAACATGGCTATTTTAGAAAATCAAAAATATTTTTTCCAAATTTTTCTGATCCGGTACATGGCCAATATAGCCACCTCAAAATAATTTCAAACTTCAATTCGCCAGGGCACACCATTCAACGTAGGGTGTTGTGCTTTTGGGACATTAATTTTCAACTGTTTTTCTTTGGACTGACTGAGAGAAAACAGATTTATTTTAACAATTGTCTTTCCTGCGAATTTTTTCGTTTGGCGGTACAAATCGGTAAAAAATACCGCCAAACGAAAAAATTCGCTGGAAAGACAATTGTTAAAATAAATGTGTTTTTTCTCAGTCAGTCCAAAGAAAAACAGTTGAAAATTAATGTCACAAAAGCACAACACCCTACGTTGAATGGTGTGCCCTGGCGAATTGAAGTTTGAAATTATTTTGAGGTGGCTATATTGGCCGTGTACCGGATCAGAAAAATTTGGAAAAAATATTTTTGATTTTCTAAAATAGCCATGTTTCAAAGCCATTCACTATATTTTAACTTAGTAGCATATTTTGGAAAATAGAAAAACGCGGTGGAATAGCCTTAAAAATAGACAAAGTCCAGATCAAGCCTGCACATTATGAAAGGAACTAAATAAAAAACACCCTTAAGACGGTGTGAGAACTGAAACTTGGCTTGGAAGACATCAGTCCTTCCAGACCTAGCCTGCCCTTTGGCGACCTTTAGGTTTTGAGTTTACTTGAAAACTGAGATAAATCTGTCCAAGCCTCGTCTGCAGTTCTGTACTATGTTACTAAAATTACTTAAAATTCTAAAGTGCAAGATTGAGAGTAACCTATAAAATAGACCTGTGTCTGAAGGACACTTAAAAATACACATTAATAATAAGAGGGTAGGACCATATCGTCTCACTTCTTTAATCTGAAACATTTCCCTAGTCGGTTCATATCCTTGATTCGATTGGACAGTACGATTATCATAAGAAATATTTTAACGATTGTACCAAAAAACGTAACAAGTCTAAGTTTAGAGATTTCGAAGGACCCCTCAAATTTTCAACAAGATCGCATAAGCCGTGTGCCCGGTAGAGCGCGAACAAACAGACAAAAACACAAACAAAAAACAAAAAAACAAAATAAAAACACCCGAGCCAAATTTTTTTAGGGGTGTGTGAAATTGAAGTCTTTGCTTCGCTCATCCAACAAACGCTAGTGATGTGAACGCCTTACAAAAAGGTTATCTTCAAATGTCGTTCTCTGAAATGCGCACGGAAGAAGTTCAATTGTGCATCAAAATGATAACTATGTATACTTATAACAAGGAAAACGCTAAAGTACCGTCGCGTTGATGGATGAGCTTTTTTCTAAGTTTTTAGTTTGTGTGGTATCTATTTACTTATAAAGTGCCTTTTGAACGCATTGTTGGTGATCGTTGTCAAGTTTCTATTGTTACTTGTAAATTGTTATTATAAACCTAAAAAAAACTCATATTAAAACCTTTATTCTATGGATTGTGGCTAACTTTTTCAACTTTTTCTTTCAAAAGGTGCTACATTACCATAACATTAATGTCCATGTGAAATATGAACTTTGTAGCCCCACCTGTTTGGTCAGAATCGGCCCAAATGTCACGAAAATATCGCACTAAAAATAATAAAAAAATCGTAAAAGTACGATATTCATGAGAAATATTTCTTCGATTGTACCCAAAAACAATACACCTCAAAGTTCAGAGATTTCGAAGGTCCCCTCCAATTTTCATCAAGATCAGATATGTCGTTTGCCTGGTAGAGAGTTGAAACATGAAACAGACAAAAAAAAACACCCGAGCTAATTTTTTTGGGGGTCAGTGAAATTGAAGTCTTCTCTTTGCTCATCCAACAAAATAAAACTCTGATCTAAATTTAAAAAATCAACACCCCGATTTGCGTTGATACTTGTACAACCACGTGTGTTACAAGTCAAGTCATCTAACTCAAGGTTTATTAACTGGCATTAGCTAATTTAACACAGAGATGGTGACAATTTTTTGTTTTCGTTTTGTTGTCAATAAATAATTAAAAACAACATCCAAGCATCTTGCAAAAAGATTCAACCTTGCAAGAGATCGAATTAAAAGACAGAAACAAGTCTATTTGACAATTTTCCCAAAAACCAATATACAAGTTTACTTAAACCTTAAGGCGAGTGTATTATTATTTATCTGCAACAATTAATAATTAGAAGAACCTAAGCACGAAAGGACTGGGAGCATTATTTTCGAGAACATTTGTCAGTACTGTAGGCTTATCTTGTTCACTATACCAGATTGCCAAGTTTATTTTTTGTGTTTCAGATCCAACAACCGAATACTGTTCAACAAAAAAATCTTAAACGCCAACGGACATTCGTAAGTATGAACTGTTTTACTCCTTAATACACCACCTAGTGCTATTGCAGCATCAAGACTGTTTTAAATAATTTATCACACATTAAAAATAACTCATAACTATTATGTGTCACTAAATAAATAAATATATGGATGTTCTACCTGGATTACATACTAATTAATCACTGTACACTGTTTAGCCAACTCGTCTGTCATTACGTCAGTTTTATTCAGAACCGGACATACGGTCGACATCAAACTACTACACTAGTCAGTTAGCAACACTAGTATCTAGTCAAGTAAGAGAGCGCTTCCGGGAAGCGGGAGCATACAACATTCCCTCTTTACAACAATTAAAATAGTAATACAAATAAGAATATCAAATATATAGTTGAAAATAGAATAACTAGTACATAATGAATTTATGAAGAATGTCAATCAAGTTCTTAAATGTAATCAAATGAAACCACAGAGTATAAGAATTGTCTTTGCTTAGTCTTGGTAACGTATAGGCAATCTTCGTTCCCTCTGCGGCCTGGGTTTCACCTGGACCGGTGACCTTGGGCTCTCGGGCGGAACGTCAGCTCGAACGACCTCCTGCGTCCCATGGTTCTGCACATCTCCATTTTGTAGAGCCTTGTTATTAGGCTCAGAAGGAATTTCAGGTAGGGAACCAGAGTGGGAATCTCTGGTATGGAACCTCTTAAAATGGGTAGAGTTCCGGGTATAGCGGGCACGGTCAGGAGTTTGAACAGTAATACTGTTCCCGTTCTTTGACACTACTTGGGTAGGGGTGGGACAGTAGGGAGTATAGTTAGTTTGTTAGTTTTGTTTTGCTTCATCAAAACATAATCTCCTTCCACTATCACACTTTCCTTAGCGCGTCGTGATTTATCTGCATATTCCTTCCCTTTCCATTTCCGTTCAAGGTCCCGGTCTCTGATTTCACCATCATCCACTGTTTTTGCCTCCCAAGTTGTTAACTTGTCTCGGATTTTCCTACGGTAAAGAAGTTCGGCAGGGCTTACGCCTGCAGTACAATGTGAAGTATTACGGTATAAAATTTGATACTGAAGTAGAATTTCTTTCCAATCTTGTTCTGTTGCTTGTGCAAAACGCAGACGTTTTAACAAAGAACGATTTTGGCGCTCCACCTCCCCGTTAGCCTGCGGCCACAACGGTGTTGTGAAACGTAGATCAATATTATTTTCTCCGCAGTATTTCTTGAACTCTTCACTGGCAAATTGGGGTCCATTATCTGACCTAATGGATGAAGGTAAACCAAACCTAGCAAAAATCGGTTTAAGTTTCTCGATTGTTTTCTCAGCGGTAATGGACTTCATGATGTCCACTTCAAAGAATCTACTGTAGTAGTCAATAGTGACTAGTAAGTAATGTCCTGATGGTAGGGGTCCTAGAAAATCTACAGCTATGTCTTGCCAAGGGCGGCTTGGCAGTGATGTTGTACGAATAGGCTCCGGAACATCAGGTGCAGTGACAAGCTGGCAACCATGACAAGTCTTGACAAATGTCTCACATTCCCTATCAATCCCCGGCCACCATACCTTAGATCGTAATCTTTGCTTCATTACTGACATTCCCGGATGACCCTCGTGGGCCAATTCCATGGTTTGCTGCCTGAGAGCAACTGGCATAATCATACGATTTCCACGCAAGATGATATTTCCTACCTTGCTCAGTTCAGTGGCAAATGCATGAAATGGTTTGCTCGAGTCATCACTCCAAGAACCCGATTTGAGACTACGAGATACAGACTGAAGCTCCATATCAGTTTCAAAAGCATCTTCGATATCCTCCAATCTTAGTGCTACTGGTGTTGATGACTGAACTATGATTTGAAGACATTTCTCACCTTCAGCATCAAAAGTTGTCTTACATTTTCCCGGATCCAACAACCTAGATAATGGGTCAGCAATATTAGACTTTCCAGGGCGATGTACAATGTGATAGTTATAGGATTGTAATCTTAACATCCATCGCTCTATCCTAGCACATGTTTTACCTTTTGGTGACAATATGCATTCGATGGGCTTATTGTCGGTGATCAGGTCAAAAGTATCTCTTCCATACAGGTACATATGAAAATGTTCACAGGCCCACACCAGGGCTAAAGCCTCCTTTTCATTCTGTGAATAACGGGACTCAGGTCCTGTAAGACTTTTACTAGCATAACTAATTACCTTAGGTCCCTCCGATCCATCTTGAATAAGAACGGCCCCCAGTCCCACAGGGCTTGCATCAGCGATCACAGTGGTTTTGGCATCCGGATTATAATAGCCCAGCGATCGAGCCTCTGTGAGTCGCATTTTCAAGAGGTCAAAAGCTTCCTTCTGCTTGACTCCCCAAACAAAGGGCGTATCCTGCTTCATCAGTTGTCGCAGGGGCTCGGTTGTCGTCGACAAATCTGTAATGAATCTTCCAACAAAGTTAACTAGGCCCAAGAAACTTCGCACTTCCTCAGATGTTTCTGGTTGTCTAAAGTTGCAGACGGCTTCAATTTTACTATTTGTTGCTGTGATTCCTTCAGAAGATAGCTTAGCCTATGTCCCATGAATTCAACTGATTCAACTCCAAACAAGCATTTTCTTTTGTTTAATGTCATGTTCTTTTCCCCTAGTACTCCTAAGACTTTCTTCAATCGCCTATCATGTTCCTCTTTAGTTTTTCCATGCACGAGAATGTCATCGATAAAAATCAAAATACCCTCACATTCTTGCAGAACTTGTTCCATTGTGCGCTGGAACATTTCTGGGGCACAATTAATACCGAACATTAGGCGTTTGTAGCGATAGAGCCCTTGATGTGTAAGGAATGTTGTTATCTCTCTTGATTCTGGGCTCAATTCAATTTGGTGAAAAGCGCTGTCAATATCGAGTTTACTAAAGAATTTACTGTCTCTTAGATCAGGGAGTACCTCATCAAAACTTGGTATGTGATGTTTCTCTCTTTCCACCGCAGTATTTGCTTGACGCATGTCAACGCAAATCCTGACATATCCATTACCCTTAGGGACGACCACGAGCTGCGAGGACCACTGCGATGGGCCATCAATCTTCTCAATGATATCTTGGTCTTCCAACTCTTGAAGTTTAGTTTCTAGTATTCTTTGAAGGGGCACAGGAACTCTTCTCAATGGTTGGTACACTGGTTTCACATCATGGTTAATGGGAAGTTTCATTTGAAAATCTTTCAACTTTCCCAATACAGGCTTAGGCTTATTAGGCCTTTCGATCTGATTCACTTGCAGGCCTATCTTCAAAACTCCTAGTTTTATTGCAGTCTCTTTCCCAAGAAGTGGCACACCCTTGCCTTTGATTACGTAGAACAAAGCGCTTACCTTCGGACCGGGTCTTACCTCTACATCTGCTTGGAATTTACCCAGGACAGTCAGGGGGGTTTTACTACCATATGGAAAGAGTGCCTTACTAGATAATGAAGAGCAGCAGTCAACTTTTTTTTCCTTTAAGCGAGTCCACGTTTCTTCATCTACTACATTACATGTAGCTCCTGAGTCAACCATAACCTCCAAACCAATTCCACCCACCTTGACTTTCAATAGGTCAAAAGAACCGTTCAGCTGGTTAACTCTGGTCACTCCGAAAGCATAGTCGCGGCGATCTTCCGACTTGTCGTCTTTTCTCTTTTTTCCCTGTGTTTCCTTTAGTGCGTTCCCCTTTTTGTTTACTTTTCTTCCTACAGCAAGCTCCAAAGTGCCCAATCTGATGACACAGATGGCATTCTTTGTTCTTTGCTGGACACCCATCACTACCTTTCATGTGTCCCACATAGCCACATGCAAAGCATTTTATTTTCTTTGACCTATCTAGGCCTAGGCTTACCTTGTTCACTACAGCTTGCTTGTCAGGCAGACCTAGCCCTAGGCCTGAGCTTACCTGCTCCAGTCCTAGCTCGCGCTGGTTGGCATCCTCCCAAGATCGAGATGTGTCCAATACAGACTGTAGGGTCATATCTGGACCTATTTCGATAAGTTTTCTCTTGAGTTGCTTAGAAAAAACTTTGTCCAATATTTGGTCACGCAGGTGTTCATCTATGAGTGTGTCAAACCCACAGTGAAGAGCCTGGCGCCTTAACCTAACTTCAAACTTATCAATAGACTCACCCTCTTGTTGGCTAAGTGCACGGAACTTGATCCTTTCGTAAGGAATATTACTCCTAGGTGTGAACTTCACAGTCAACGCTGCGACAGCATCCAAATAAACATTGGAACCTCCTACTGCCCCTGCCGCTGGCAGACTGTGATACACGTCCTGTACATCCAGACCTGCTTTATGCAACAACGTTGCCTTCTTTCTCTGAGGGTCTTTAATATTAGCACTTTCTGCATATTCAAATCCCCTAAGCCAACGCGTCCAGCGTTGTCCCACTGTTGTCTGGTCACCTGAGCAGTCGAAAGGCTGCACGCCGTTTTCACCGGACATGATTGAACAATTCCGGGTGGTCTAGGCCTATGCAAACTGTTAATATAACTACCTTCCAACCTTCTTTTCAGATGTCGAATGTATTAATTTACCCTCCGTCGCCAATGTAGTATCCCAGGGACGAGGTGTTCTACCTGGATTACATACTAATTAATCACTGTACACTGTTTAGCCAACTCGTCTGTCACTACGTCAGTTTTATTCAGAACCGGACATACAGTCGACATCAAACTACTACACTAGTCAGTTAGCAACACTAGTATCTAGTCAAGTAAGAGAGCGCTTCCGGGAAGCGGGAGCATACAACAGTTGCTAAGAACCATCTGTTGCTGAGCTTTTTTATACATGATGTCATTCTATTGTTACAGTTCAATTCGGACAGCAGTTCCGATGAGGAAGAGGGGAGACCATCAAAGATGGCAAAACACACCCTGCCCCCAAACCAAAACGTAAGTCGACTTCTTGTTTCCCTCGTTAGTAACGTCACAGTCTGGGCAGTGGTGTGTACCTCTGATCGAGTTAAACAAATGTTGGTATATACACTAGATTTGCTAGATTCTGCTTCCAATACATACATAGTACTTGTTGATTGCGTCGGGGCCTACAAGGTTGGCTTGGTCCCTTTGGTTTACTGTCCCCCACTGCAAATCAGTAATGATTTGCTGAGTAGGTAGACTGTAAATACAGATTTATTTTATTTTTGCAGAATTTCCAGGGTTCCATTCCCGCCAAAGGCACAAGTTGTTTTTATCTTCTGATGTGAACTCAAATGTATCAGTTCTTGGACTTTGGAAGCGTCCTATAGTGCGTTTACTTGCGAGTAGAACACATTGTTCTCTTCGAAAGCGGAGTTCTTTTGTATGTCAGCTAATTGAATAATTCTATACAATTTCAGATTCCGAGGAGCAACACGCCCGATGATTGACAATAAGATTAGACTAGGATGTCATAAAAATATTTAATTCATAAAGTAATAAATAAGTTTATCCAATACAATCATTTACTCTTGAAATCATTATTATAATAAAAATCAACTGCTTTTACAAAATTGTATGATTTTTTTGTAAGTTTTATCCACTTTGAATGAAAAAAATCGGACATCATTTACGGTTTTTAAGTATTTTATTTACATTATTTTTTATGACACAAAAAATCATACAATTTTGTAATAGCATTTGATTTTAATTTTAATAATGATTTCAAGAGTTAATGATTGTATTAGATACACTTATTTATTTCTTTATGAATTAAATATTTGTATGACATCCTAGTCTAATCTTATTCTCAATCTTCGGGCTTGTTGCTCCTCGGAATCTGAAATTGTATAGAATTCAATTAGCTGACAAACAAAAGAACTCCGCTCTCGAAGAGAACAATGTGTTCAACTCGCGAGTAAACGCACTGTAGCAACGAGTCACATGTTACATTCTAAAGTTTGTTCTGAATTAGACTTGTTTGTTCGTGTCCAGCTTGATTGATCGGCGTTTCCTACTTAAATATGCCGGTCTCTAGTTGGTCATTGTTTGCTCGTCAATGGTGTCTGCGATATTCAATATCAATACTTGTGGAAAATATTTAACGAATTTAATTTCATGATGAAGTTATATAACTTGCGCATTGCTACCACATTATTGTCAACTACCATTTACAGCTACCAATGACACCACCAGTGGAGCCGGCACCCCTACCCGCCACCCCACCCCAGATGGTGGAGGTGGTGGAGCCACCCCACCCCGCCACCCCACCCGTGGAGCCCATGGATGTGGTGGGTATGGAGGAGGAAGAAGGCAATGTAAATATATACATTTAATATATTATGCTAGTACATATATCACTTTTTTTTCATTACACATGACTGGTAGGAGGCACACACATTCTAAACCGAAACAAACGATTCTTTCATTGTTTTCAACCAAAGTTTTCCTCATCTTTCTATCACCTTCCCACAATCACATCTCTTCCACATCTTTCTAGCTCTCTCTTCTGTGACATACCGAAGCCCTTTGGGGTTTAAAAGTGGGTTCAAACTAATGTGGGTTCTAATAAAGCTTGGCGCATGGAAAAAAAGTTCTACCCTTTCTGCATGCTCTATGTTGTTGCGTCATGATGTTGCGTAGCCATTAGCCCTCCCCCCCCCCCCACACACACTTAACGACAGATATCAATTACCGAAAAGCCACATATTTTCTTTGCTGTTGTAAGTCAATTTAAATTTGTATAATACTTGTCAAACAGTCGTTAGTGACCACCTCTTTGTAGGAGGTTCGACCCTTGCTGCACGCTCTCCGTTGTCAATGCGCCAAGCTTTATTAGTGTTATTTATTATATAGTTGCATGCTTTGATTAATATAAATTGACTGTAATTTATGTTTAATTCATCATGTCTTGTACAGGTATACACAACGCTGAAATCCATCGCTTGGCGTTATAGACCGAGAGCTCGCAACATAAAGTCTCCCCTCATAGGGTACATATGGTTTCACCATTGGAATAGAAGCGGAAATTCAAGTCATTTTCAAAAATGCACGTCTTACAAGTCAACGTTGGGGCGTTTACCCGTCAGACGCCCCCAAAGTGGGCCCCAAAAAAGGTCAAATCTGCCCCTATTAAGTAAACATGATTAAAACATAAGAAAAATTAAAGAAAAAGTTAGCCCAAAAATGAATATCACTCGTCAAACGGGCTGCGATAAGCCGTTGACCCGTCAGACGCCCCCAAAGTTGCCCCCCCAAAAAAGGTCAAATCTGCCCCTATTAAGTATACATGATTGAAACATAAGAAAAATTATAGAAGAAGTTAGCCCAAAAATGAATATCACTCGTCAGACGGGCTGCGATGGGCCGTTGACCCGTCAGACGCCCCCAAAGTGGGCCCCAAAACAGGTCAACTCTGCCCTCATAAGGTGTACATGATTCAAACATACGTCATTTTATAGGGAAAATTACTAGAAAAACGAATATCACTCGTCAGACGGGCTGTCTTGGGGCTTTGACCCGTCAGATGCCCCCAAAGTGGCCCCCCACTGCAAATCAGTAATGTGACTGAGTGGGTAGACTCTAAATACAGATTTATTTTACTTTTGCAGAATTTCCAGGGTTCCATTCCCGCCAAAGGCACAAGTTGTTTTTATCTTCTGATGTGAACTCAAATGTATCAGTTCTTGGACTTTGGAAGCGTCCTATAGTGCGTTTACTTGCGAGTAGAACACATTGTTCTCTTCGAAAGCGGAGTTCTTTTGTATGTCAGCTAATTGAATAATTCTATACAATTTCAGATTCCGAGGAGCAACACGCCCGATGATTGACAATAAGATTAGACTAGGATGTCATAAAAATATTTAATTCATAAAGTAATAAATAAGTTTATCCAATACAATCATTTACTCTTGAAATCATTATTATAATTAAAATCAAATGCTTTTACAAAATTGTATGATTTTTTTGTAAGTTTTATCCACTTTGAATGAAAAAAATTGGACATCATTTACGGTTTTTAAGTATTTTATTTACATTATTTT
Organism: Sweltsa coloradensis; assembly: GCA_024449915.1. Classification (NCBI taxonomy): domain Eukaryota; kingdom Metazoa; phylum Arthropoda; class Insecta; order Plecoptera; family Chloroperlidae; genus Sweltsa; species Sweltsa coloradensis. Next base: position 103,282 of record JAMZAV010001908.1, read on the forward strand.
TTATGACACAAAAAATCATACAATTTTGTAATAGCATTTGATTTTAATTTTAATAATGATTTCAAGAGTTAATGATTGTATTAGATACACTTATTTCTTTCTTTATGAATTAAATATTTTGTATGACATCCTAGTCTAATCTTATTCTCAATCTTCGGGCTTGTTGCTCCTCGGAATCTGAAATTGTATAGAATTCAATTAGCTGACAAACAAAAGAACTCCGCTCTCGAAGAGAACAATGTGTTCAACTCGCGAGTAAACGCACTGTAGCAACGAGTCACATGTTACATTCTTAAGTTTGTTCTGAATTAGACTTGTTTGTTCGTGTCCAGCTTGATTGATCGGCGTTTCCTACTTAAATATGCCGGTCTCTAGTTGGTCATTGTTTGCTCGTCAATGGTGTCTGCGATATTCAATATCAATACTTGTGGAAAATATTTAACGAATTTAATTTCATGATGAAGTTATATAACTTGCGCATTGCTACCACATTATTGTCAACTTCCATTTACAGCTACCAATGACACCACCAGTGGAGCCGGCACCCCTACCCGCCACCCCACCCCAGATGGTGGAGGTGGTGGAGCCACCCCACCCCGCCACCCCACCCGTGGAGCCCATGGATGGTGGGTATGGAGGAGGAAGAAGGCAATGTAAATATATACATTTAATATATTATGCTAGTACATATATCACTTTTTTTTCATTACACATGACTGGTAGGAGGCACACACATTCTAAACCGAAACAAACGATTCTTTCATTGTTTTCAACCAAAGTTTTCCTCATCTTTCTATCACCTTCCCACAATCACATCTCTTCCACATCTTTCTAGCTCTCTCTTCTGTGACATACCGAAGCCCTTTGGGGTTTAAAAGTGGGTTCAAACTAATGTGGGTTCTAATAAAGCTTGGCGCATGGAAAAAAAGTTCTACCCTTTCTGCATGCTCTATGTTGTTGCGTCATGATGTTGCGTAGCCATTAGCCCTCCCCCCCCCCCACACACACTTAACGACAGATATCAATTACCGAAAAGCCACATATTTTCTTTGCTGTTGTAAGTCAATTTAAATTTGTATAATACTTGTCAAACAGTCGTTAGTGACCACCTCTTTGTAGGAGGTTCGACCCTTGCTGCACGCTCTCCGTTGTCAATGCGCCAAGCTTTATTAGTGTTATTTATTATATAGTTGCATGCTTTGATTAATATAAATTGACTGTAATTTATGTTTAATTCATCATGTCTTGTACAGGTATACACAACGCTGAAATCCATCGCTTGGCGTTATAGACCGAGAGCTCGCAACATAAGTCCCCCCTCATAGGGTACAAATGGTTTCACCATTGGAAGAGAAGCGGAAATTCAAGTCATTTTCAAAAATGCACGTCTTACAAGTCAACGTTGGGGCGTTTACCCGTCAGACGCCCCCAAAGTGGGCCCCAAAAAAGGTCAAATCTGCCCCTATTAAGTAAACATGATTAAAACATAAGAAAATTATAGAAAAAGTTATCCCAAAAATGAATATCACTCGTCAGACGGGCTGCGATGGGCCGTTAACCCGTCAGACTCCCCCAAAGTGGGCCCCAAAAAAGGTCAACTCTGCCCTCATAAGGTGTACATGATTCAAACATACGTCATTTTATAGGGAAAATTACCAGAAAAACGAATATTTCTCGTCAGATGGGCTGCGTTGGGCCGTTGACCCGTTAGATGCCCCCAAAGTTGCCCCCCCAAAAAAGGTCAAATCTGCCCCTATTAAGTATACATGATTGAAACATAAGAAAAATTATAGAAGAAGTTAGCCCAAAAATGAATATCACTCGTCAGACGGGCTGCGATGGGCCGTTGACCCGTCAGACGCCCCCAAAGTGGGCCCCAAAAAGGTCAACTCTGCCCTCATAAGGTATACATGATTCAAACATACGTCATTTTATAGGGAAAATTACTAGAAAAACGAATATCACTCGTCAGACGGGCTGTCTTGGGGCTTTGACCCGTCAGATGCCCCCAAAGTGGCCCCCCACTGCAAATCAGTAATGTGACTGAGTGGGTAGACTCTAAATACAGATTTATTTTACTTTTGCAGAATTTCCAGGGTTCCATTCCCGCCAAAGGCACAAGTTGTTTTTATCTTCTGATGTGAACTCAAATGTATCAGTTCTTGGACTTTGGAAGCGTCCTATAGTGCGTTTACTTGCGAGTAGAACACATTGTTCTCTTCGAAAGCGGAGTTCTTTTGTATGTCAGCTAATTGAATAATTCTATACAATTTCAGATTCCGAGGAGCAACACGCCCGATGATTGACAATAAGATTAGACTAGGATGTCATAAAAATATTTAATTCATAAAGTAATAAATAAGTTTATCCAATACAATCATTTACTCTTGAAATCATTATTATAATTAAAATCAAATGCTTTTACAAAATTGTATGATTTTTTTGTAAGTTTTATCCACTTTGAATGAAAAAAATTGGACATCATTTACGGTTTTTAAGTATTTTATTTACATTATTTTTTATGACACAAAAAATCATACAATTTTGTAATAGCATTTGATTTTAATTTTAATAATGATTTCAAGAGTTAATGATTGTATTAGATACACTTATTTCTTTCTTTATGAATTAAATATTTGTATGACATCCTAGTCTAATCTTATTCTCAATCTTCGGGCTTGTTGCTCCTCGGAATCTGAAATTGTATAGAATTCAATTAGCTGACAAACAAAAGAACTCCGCTCTCGAAGAGAACAATGTGTTCAACTCGCGAGTAAACGCACTGTAGCAACGAGTCACATGTTACATTCTTAAGTTTGTTCTGAATTAGACTTGTTTGTTCGTGTCCAGCTTGATTGATCGGCGTTTCCTACTTAAATATGCCGGTCTCTAGTTGGTCATTGTTTGCTCGTCAATGGTGTCTGCGATATTCAATATCAATACTTGTGGAAAATATTTAACGAATTTAATTTCATGATGAAGTTATATAACTTGCGCATTGCTACCACATTATTGTCAACTTCCATTTACAGCTACCAATGACAACACCAGTGGAGCCGGCACCCCTACCCGCCACCCCACCCCAGATGGTGGAGGTGGTGGAGCCACCCCACCCCGCCACCCCACCCGTGGAGCCCATGGATGCGGGTATGGAGGAGGAAGTAGGCAATGTAAATATATACATTTAATATATTATGCTAGTACATATATCACTTTTTTTTCATTACACATGACTGGTAGGAGGCACACACATTCTAAACCGAAACAAACGATTCTTTCATTGTTTTCAACCAAAGTTTTCCTCATCTTTCTATCACCTTCCCACAATCACATCTCTTCCACATCTTTCTAGCTCTCTCTTCTGTGACATACCGAAGCCCTTTGGGGTTTAAAAGTGGGTTCAAACTAATGTGGGTTCTAATAAAGCTTGGCGCATGGAAAAAAAGTTCTACCCTTTCTGCATGCTCTATGTTGTTGCGTCATGATGTTGCGTAGCCATTAGCCCCCCCCCCCCACACACACTTAACGACAGATATCAATTACCGAAAAGCCACATATTTTCTTTGCTGTTGAAAGTCAATTTAAATTTGTATAATACTTGTCAAACAGTCGTTAGTGACCACCTCTTTGTAGGAGGTTCGACCCTTGCTGCACGCTCTCCGTTGTCAATGCGCCAAGCTTTATTAGTGTTATTTATTATATAGTTGCATGCTTTGATTAATATAAATTGACTGTAATTTATGTTTAATTCATCATGTCTTGTACAGGTATACACAACGCTGAAATCCATCGCTTGGCGTTATAGACCGAGAGCTCGCAACATAAAGTCTCCCCTCATAGGGTACATATGGTTTCACCATTGGAATAGAAGCGGAAATTCAAGTCATTTTCTAAAATGCACGTCTTACAAGTCAACGTTGGGGCGTTTACCCGTCAGACGCCCCCAAAGTGGGCCCCAAAAAAGGTCAAATCTGCCCCTATTAAGTAAACATGATTAAAACACAAGAAAAATTAAAGAAAAAGTTAGCCCAAAAATGAATATCACTCGTCAGACGGGCTGCGATGGGCCGTTAACCCGTCAGACTCCCCCAAAGTGGGCCCCAAAAAAGGTCAACTCTGCCCTCATAAGGTGTACATGATTCAAACATACGTCATTTTATAGGGAAAATTACCAGAAAAACGAATATTTCTCGTCAGATGGGCTGCGTTGGGCCGTTGACCCGTTAGATGCCCCCAAAGTTGCCCCCCAAAAAAGGTCAAATCTGCCCCTATTAAGTATACATGATTGAAACATAAGAAAAATTATAGAAGAAGTTAGCCCAAAAATGAATATCACTCGTCAGACGGGCTGCGATGGGCCGTTGACCCGTCAGACGCCCCCAAAGTGGGCCCCAAAACAGGTCAACTCTGCCCTCATAAGGTGTACATGATTCAAACATACGTCATTTTATAGGGAAAATTACTAGAAAAACGAATATCACTCGTCAGACGGGCTGTCTTGGGGCTTTGACCCGTCAGATGCCCCCAAAGTGGCCCCCCACTGCAAATCAGTAATGTGACTGAGTGGGTAGACTCTAAATACAGATTTATTTTATTTTTGCAGAATTTCCAGGGTTCCATTCCCGCCAAAGGCACAAGTTGTTTTTATCTTCTGATGTGAACTCAAATGTATCAGTTCTTGGACTTTGGAAGCGTCCTATAGTGCGTTTACTTGCGAGTAGAACACATTGTTCTCTTCGAAAGCGGAGTTCTTTTGTATGTCAGCTAATTGAATAATTCTATACAATTTCAGATTCCGAGGAGCAACACGCCCGATGATTGACAATAAGATTAGACTAGGATGTCATAAAAATATTTAATTCATAAAGTAATAAATAAGTTTATCCAATACAATCATTTACTCTTGAAATCATTATTATAATTAAAATCAAATGCTTTTACAAAATTGTATGATTTTTTTGTAAGTTTTATTCACTTTGAATGAAAAAAATCGGACATCATTTACGGTTTTTAAGCATTTTATTTACATTATTTTTTATAATGGCACAAAAAATCATACAAGTTTGTAATAGCATTTGATTTTAATTTTAATAATGATTTCAAGAGTTAATGATTGTATTAGATACACTTATTTATTTCTTTATGAATTAAATATTTGTATGACATCCTAGTCTAATCTTATTCTCAATCTTCGGGCTTGTTGCTCCTCGGAATCTGAAATTGTATAGAATTCAATTAGCTGACAAACAAAAGAACTCCGCTCTCGAAGAGAACAATGTGTTCAACTCGCGAGTAAACGCACTGTAGCAACGAGTCACATGTTACATTCTTAAGTTTGTTCTGAATTAGACTTGTTTGTTCGTGTCCAGCTTGATTGATCGGCGTTTCCTACTTAAATATGCCGGTCTCTAGTTGGTCATTGTTTGCTCGTCAATGGTGTCTGCGATATTCAATATCAATACTTGTGGAAAATATTTAACGAATTTAATTTCATGATGAAGTTATATAACTTGCGCATTGCTACCACATTATTGTCAACTTCCATTTACAGCTACCAATGACAACACCAGTGGAGCCGGCACCCCTACCCGCCACCCCACCCCAGATGGTGGAGGTGGTGGAGCCACCCCACCCCGCCACCCCACCCGTGGAGCCCATGGATGTGGTGGGTATGGAGGAGGAAGAAGGCAATGTAAATATATACATTTAATATATTATGCTAGTACATATATCACTTTTTTTTTCATTACACATGACTGGTAGGAGGCACACACATTCTAAACCGAAACAAACGATTCTTTCATTGTTTTTCAACCAAAGTTTTCCTCATCTTTCTATCACCTTCCCACAATCACATCTCTTCCACATCTTTCTAGCTCTCTCTTCTGTGACATACCGAAGCCCTTTGGGGTTTAAAAGTGGGTTCAAACTAATGTGGGTTCTAATAAAGCTTGGCGCATGGAAAAAAGGTTCTACCCTTTCTGCATGCTCTATGTTGTTGCGTCATGATGTTGCGTAGCCATTAGCCCCCCCCCCCCACACACACACTTAACGACAGATATCAATTACCGAAAAGCCACATATTTTCTTTGCTGTTGTAAGTCAATTTAAATTTGTATAATACTTGTCAAACAGTCGTTAGTGACCACCTCTTTGTAGGAGGTTCGACCCTTGCTGCACGCTCTCCGTTGTCAATGCGCCAAGCTTTATTAGTGTTATTTATTATATAGTTGCATGCTTTGATTAATATAAATTGACTGTAATTTATGTTTAATTCATCATGTCTTGTACAGGTATACACAACGCTGAAATCCATCGCTTATTAGTCACGGGGCGAAATGATATCATAACTTTGTAGGGCACAACTGCTGGATGAAACGTTGCTTGGCTCTTCAAGTATCTCAACACTCTTAGGTGTTTAAGGCTTGGCTTGGCTTGTTTTTATATCCCAATCATTTTGGATGCAAAATGCTTGGCTGGCTTTTTACAAGTTTTTGTAAACGTCGGTAAGATATAATACAAACAATAATTATCCGAACTCGCAGATGTAACTCCTCGCTGACTGTAACATAAAGGGGGGGGGGGGGGTCCGCTGAGCAGCGTCGGGGGTGAAAGTCGGCGTCAATTCGCGGGGCAGCACTTCACCGATATAAACACCACTAAGGCTGCGGCTACACATAGCGAATTCTCCGCGACGGCGAACACGCAGCGTGAACGCAAGAGAAGAGAGATGAGTGCGGCTACCCTACACAGTGCGGTTCCAAGTCTGTGATTTTGCTCTTGCTCCGTGTGTGTGTTCGGGTTTGGTTTTCTATCCGCCCCCGTCCCCCCAAAGGGGAGGGGGGTGGGGGGTTGGGAGAGATGGATATCATCAGGGATGGTTTCCCTCTTCTTTAGGGGGTGGTAAGAAAATGACCGGACATGGCAGAGGGGGCGAGGAGAAAGGGCAGGAAGCGACGCAGCTAGCTACAATTGGCATAGCATAAGCACAGCGCAACGCAACGCAAGCGTAGCATAAGAAATATAAACAAGTGCACCTGGCTGCTTGAACACCCATAGCATAGGCCCCCCTCCATCATAGGCGTGGAAGCGCAGCACAAGAGATTATTTTTTTATATTTCTTACGCTTGCGCTTGCGTTCAGTTATGATTGACCTATAGGAATCCAGAAACAACAAGACTCAACACAAACGCCCATTTATAGTTAAATCAAATTCACAACTATTGCTGTTTGTGTCAGTGTCAAATTATTAATCATGGACGGACTCACAGAAGACGACGTTATTATCGAGTTTGAAGTTGAGTCGACGTCTAGCGAAGAGCTGTTAATTATGTATGTTTGGCAATATCCGCGTCTCTATGATCTAGGTGCCCGTTAGGGCGCCGCAGCCAAGCCGCGGTGCACTACACACTCAGGCACCTTATACAGCAAGCAGAGTTGGGATGATTTCGAGGTGTCACCCAGCCATCATGAAACGTGATGTGAACTTGAAAACTATCAGAATCGAGGGGATTTAGGTACCCGACAACACATGCCAAATTTGGTTGGGGTACGAGCATTCCTTCTTGGTGAAAATATGACTTGAAACATGCTCAAAAAAAAGGACGTTAGTTACTACTGGCTCCCTACTACTACTATCTAATTCGTCAGTTTCAATTGCCCAGCGATTCTGACCAAACGGGTGGGGCTACAACGTTCATAATTTACATAGACATTAAGGTAATAGTGATGTAATTCCCTTTGAAAGAAAAAGTAAAAAAAAATGCTGGAAGGCTTCCAAATAAAGGTTTTAAAATAAGCCTTATACAGGCATACAATCAACAAGTAACTATTATTACGTGACAATAATCGCCTACATTGTACCACTATATTTTTTCATTCTATTGTTAATTGGTAATACCATAGCAATTAAATCGACTTAGATAAATTTATTATATTTTAACAAATAATTTTGCAATGGAACTTGAAACCCACACATAACAAAAACTTGTAAAAATACAGCCAAACCTTACACACTCAAAAGAAATGAGATCTAAAAAAAGGGCCAAGCTCATCCACCCTTCCACATTTGCGCATTCTTAATTCATAAACGTACAGTGTCCCGTAACAACACCCTTGAAAAGCTTGGCAAAATAGAATTTGTATGACCATTACGTTAAAATTAATTAGAAAAAAAGAATTTGGATGAACTATTACGTTTAAATTAATAGTTGCAAATTCTATTTTGCCAAGCTTTTCAAGGTTGTTGTTACGAGACACTGTTTGTTTATGAATTAAGAATGCGCAAATGTGGAAGGGTAGATGAGTTTGGCCCTTTTTTTAGATCTCATTTCTTTTGAGTGTGTAAGGTTTGGCTGTATTTTTACAAGTTTTTGTTATGTGATAGGCTACTGCAAATGGTTTCAAAGACAAAATGTCAAACACAAAGTTGACGTGCAGTCATCTTATCACGAGCCTTCTAAAACTTTGCACAGCCTTGTAGTTTCTTTACGCCACGCTTCCGTTATGACAATTGTGCACGCCTATATTCCTTGTGTTGCGCTTGCATTGTGCTACGCTTATGCTATGCCAATTGTGCGCCGCACTTTAGGTTCATACATCATCGTCGTCCTCGTCGTGGGTAAAGTTCTTCACCTTGGGCGGGGCCCCCCCGAATGTTGTGGGGGGGGCTGTTGGCTTTTGAGACGTTTTGGTGTGGTGATGGCTGATTGTATGGTGGATGTGGATGGTGATTGGTGATTTGTGATGATGGGGTGAGGTGATATTTACAATGGGGGGGGGGGGGGAAGTTTACAATTTTTACATTTTTACAGAGGGGGGGGGGGGTCATCGGGACCGGCCACCGTTTGCTGATAGTCCAGAGCCATGGTCCTTATAGGGTGGATGGATGGTGTTTGTCCACCAGGACCGGAATCAAGTTTGTGAGGAGGTGGGAGTAAGGTCGTGGCTCAAGTTTGTCCATGTAGGTGAACTCGTAGAAGGTGGGTTCGGTGCAGGTGTTGTACACCATTTGGTTGGTCTAGGGAGAGGCCAATCCAGGTGGCCTGGAGTTTAGGATATATAAATTTGTTGTTGAATTTGATGGGGGTGAGGAGGTGATTCCTGGTTTTCTTCCTGGATATCTTTACGAGGAAGATCTGCGTTTTTTTCTGGGTTCGTCGTTATTCTCCATCGTTTGCAATAGATAGAGAACCGGAGGAGGGTGAGGTCCATGATCTTGGCTAGGTCTGCGTAGTGTTTACCATATAGCCCGAGATCCAGTATATCTGGTCGTCTGCGAACTGTTGTGACCCGGCGTGATGCAGCTTATTTTGGTATTTGGGGGGGGGGGGGATATCGTTGGTATACAATATATACAGTAGGGGGCTGATGGCGCTCCCTTGCGGGACGCCGGCCTCCAGGATGAAGGGTGCAGATAGTTCGGATTTGATTAGGACGTGTCATTTTCTATTTGTTAGAAAACTTGCAATCCAACGTGTCAGCTGGGGCGGAAGATGGTGGTGGGCGTCGAGCTTGTACAGAAGGCCTTCGTGCCAGACTTTGTCGAAGGCCTTCTGGATATCCATCATTGCCACTAATGACGTACGGTTTTCATTAATATTCTGTTCCAGTGAGGTAGTGACACGCAGGATGAGGTCCGTGGTGCTACTCTTCGGGCGGAAGCCGGCTTGTGAGGGGGGGATGAGATTATTCTCGTTGATGTGGGGGTGTAGGCGATGTACAATGATTTTCTCTAGTAATTTGGATAGTGTGGGCGTTAGGCTTATCGGTCGGTAATTTTCCGGCAGGGAGTGGTCTTTGCCTGGCTTAGGTAGCATTACCACGTTGGCCACCTTGAAAGCTGTGGGCACGTAACCCAGGCTAATAGTGGCCGTGTAGAGGGTGGCGATGGCGTCGAGCATGGCCCTCGGAGAGCGCTTGAGTAGGCCATCGTCACCCCGTCGGGGCCCGGCGCAGTGTTGGTAGAGGCGCACAGGACATCGACCACCTCGTCCCTGGTGATAGGCCTAATCAGTGGGTTGTCCGGCTGCAGGGTGTCGGGGGTGGCTGTTGGGGAGTACAGGTGCCTTTTGTCATTGAAGTGGCTTTGGACATGTCGCTGTGTGATCTTACAAAAGTCAGGGTGTTCCGGGTACTTGTGGGTGTTCTCCAGGTGATCCCGGTGCGCAGCGGCGATGTCTTGGTTGAGGTGCCAGTGTATCCCGTTTACGGTAATCGGTTTTTGAGCGTGTTGTGTCGGTCGGATCTGTCGTACCATTTTCCAAAAGGTAGCTGGTTCTGTCGTGCGGGTAAAGTCAAGTTTTGCGAGTTTCTGTTGTAGTTTTGAGGATTTGTGACTCATGATTTCTGATTTTACTTCGTTGCGGATGGCGATGGCGCGGTAATTTTTGACCAGATGGGGCGGGGGGTGTTGGCTAATGTGCCGCCTGGTCTTGTTTTTTTATTTTTATTAGTCGGATGATTTGTAGCGGGAAATGGTTTGTTGACTTTGCTGCAGTGAAAGCTGGTACCGCCGTTTCTTTTGCCGTCTGGATGACCGCTATCAAGGTGTCTGCCATGGCTTCGATCTCGTCTCGTCCGTCGTGGTCGGAGCACGTTCTGGGGCAACAGTGGCGCTAGAGTGGTGTGATATAACTGCCAGTTGGCGTTCCTGTAGTCCCAGATCGCGCGCCGATAGTCGGGGTTATTTATTAACCAGGGCTTTAGGTGTAGGGTAAATGAGAGTGGTACGTGGTCGGAGCCAACGTCTGCCCCGTTTTCCGGGATGGATAGGAGTCGGTGGATGGGAGGGGTGGAAAAAAGCTTGTCTGGCGACGTTGGGGTATCGCGTCGTCGTAGGGAGAAGCGGGTGGCTGGTGTGTTGGTGTGTAGGAGGTTTGGGGTGAGGCACGGTGCCGCGGGGGTCCGTCCTGGCGTCGACGAAGAGGTGGTGGTGGGCGTTAAAAGTCCCCGATACAGAGGTGTCTCGATCGGGGGGGGGGGGGAGGAGAGGGAATTTAATAGTAGTGGAAGGATTTTTCGGTGTTCCGGGCTTGTGGTGGTGTAGGAATATAAGTTCGTGACGGTGAGAGACTTGGCCCCTGGGACTGTTATTTTTACCAATAAAGTTTGATAGCAGCCATCCAGGGTAGTGGGGTAGTGGGGTGGTCCGGTGGTTGTATGACTGTTGCATTTAAAGTTGTTTTGACAAGCGTAAGTAGTCCGCCCGAGAGTTTTCCAGTCGTTTCCCGCACCCAGGGAGCCTGCCGGAAAGTAGTGTACCCCTGGAACCACGTTCGGGTTCCCTGGGTGTGCTTGGTCTCCGAGAGGGTGACTACGTCGGGGGCCTCGGGGCCTTCTAACAAGTTTTTTAGCGAGTCAATTCTGGTGCGCAGGCCGTTGACATTTAGATTGTAGAAGGTAATATCGGTCTTTTGGGTTGTAGGTGCCTCGGTGTTTAGTGTAGGCATGTCGGAAGATGGTCGGTTTCAGAGGGATGAGTCAGTTGTTTCTTGGTTTGACTGGTTTTGTATGCTGTGGTAGAGGCGGATGATTGCTGTAGTTTGGTCATACGTCGCGATGAACCTAGTTGCATGGAGTCCCCTAATTTCTTGGACATAGTATTGCACTTAAAACACCGTGGAGTAATCGTATTTCAAATCGTGCACTCAATACACGTACTCCCCTTGGCTTTAGGTGAGAATTGAGTTGAGTAATTCTATTTCAAGTGGAGTAATCTCATTTCGATATATCTTTACTGTGTGAGTTCTCTTATTATGAAATGTGGCTACTCCCAGTACTCCTATAATGAAATAGGTTTACTCTAGGGTAAACGCACGGGGGAGTATTCAGGTTGCGTCACACCGGGCGGCGGAGATGATTTAGATCTTCTGTTTTTCCCGAGGGTGGGTGTTTGTTCTGTATTGTCCTCAGGTTGTATGAGGGTCTGGAGGAGTGAGGATAACAGTGATAGTGCTGGAGCAGCGGTGGCGGCGGTATGTGGGGTTGTTCGGGTGGATGGGCCTTGTTTGTCCAGTATTTGTGGTGGAGAAGACAAGGCATTTTGACTATCTCCGACATTGGTGTCAGGTGGGAAAGCGTTGGGCAGTGTACTGGTGGTCTTTGTTTTATCATCTTCTTCTTTTTTGGAGTTTTGGTGGAGTTGGAGGTGGTGATGGTCGCGGTGGCTTTTAAGAAAGCGTTTCGGCGGCTTCCAGTGTTGGTGTCTTCTCCGGCGGAGTGGTCAGTTAGGTCCGCCTCATCGGTCCAACCGTCCGAATCGTGGACCTTGCTGTGCTCGGTAGTGTCGTCGGCGGGGTGATGTCTTCGGCGGGGTGTTTCGAGTCGCGGCTGGAGTCTGGTGAGGTGGCGACGGTGGAGGGGTTGGGGAAAACGGGATTGTGTTTTTTTTTCCCTGAGGTGGAGGAGGAGGGGGGGGGGAGTGAAAAACTCTTCCGTGGTGCCTTCTTTTAGTGGACCATGGTGGTCGGTGGACGTGCACGAGTCGCGTGGAGTAGAGTCAGTGGTGGGTGGCAGTCGTATGGGTTTGTAGGCCCATGTCGAGGGATGAATATGGTAGTGGTAAAAGATGATGTGATGAAACCTACTTATCTAGCTAGCGATGCTATTGGGAGGGGAGGGTGGGGTGGGGGAGGAGGGGTGCAGGCCTGAGGGGCCTACACCGATTATTGCTCTTTTACTCTAGCGCTACAAAGTGTAGGGCTAAGCATGCACTTCCCCGGTACCTCTGGTGGCTCGGAGCCCAGGGTCGTGCAGAGGCTACCTATCGGGGCAGAACTGAGTTAGCTCCCCGAAGTCTATGATGAGCTGTAAGACCGAGGGGCCACAGCCAGTGTCTCGTCGGCTTGGCAGTGTAGGTGACTAAGCTCCCCTGACTTGACGATCACAACTCTTCCAGACTTCGGGGAGTGAACCCAGTTCTTGGTCGCTAGGCGGGGCAGGCACGGCGGCGGCGGTGCAGTCGTACTGGATGATCTCGGAGATCGTAGTCGGCGGAGGCTCGTTGCAGGACGATGTGTTCGGCTCGGAGGCTCAGCAGCTAGTGGCTTGCTCCGTGATGTTTGATGTTGTTTTTACACTGGCCTCCCCGAATCCCGCGCGGCGAAATCGCCATGTGTAGCCCTAGCCGGAGCCCAGGCAGGCAACAGGCAACACTTCACACAAGTCCACGCGCGATGACCGAAAGTGACACGGATTTCTAGGCACACGTCCTCTTGTCCCAAATGGATGCTCAAAGCTATGCATCAACGACGAGATGACCAGGCGCACATCCGCGCCCAGCGATAGCCAGAATATTTCTCCCGTCTCCAGATCCGTGTCCATCTGCCTCCCGAGTTTGATCCAAACCCTCTTGGCCCATTGTTGGGATTTAAAATTCACAAACGACCCGACCAATAGGCAATTAGCAGGAAAAAATTAAAATTACACAAAATACGTTAAACTTGAAAGGGCCATTGAGTTCTCAGGACGATTCCTTCCAAGTTTACCAAAACAACTAAATTCTAGAAATACGATACTATTGCCGCCAGTATCCTTTCACTCTGCTTGCCTCTGTACTATAACCGTCTCCAATTGCAATTAGCCAAATAATCTAAGTAAGGGCACGAAGCAGGCCCTCACAGCACTCCCCTTAGATTTTTAGTATTTAAATTTGAATTAACTAATTCAAATTCAAATTTACAAAATTTAAAAATATTCAGCCATATTTTTTTTATTTTTACTATTATTATTTACCCACATCTAGAACGAGGGCTTTTACACTAGAACAATGGTGCTATCTCCCAGTGGAGGTTTAGAAACACAACGTAACATTGTTATAGTAGTAAAGCTTTTATATATACTATATACTCGGGTTGAATTTTGGTTTCTGACAATGTGAAAAAAAGTTTCCTAGGTCGAAAATGTTTTATTTCAAGGATTGTGTCCTAAAGTTGTTTTAGGCATCGACTTGCAAGTTGTTTCAATTGAGCATTTAATGCAGCATTTTGCAATGTACGCTTGATGTGTATAGTAAAGACTATATTAAACTACATAGACCTACCACACGTACACATATGGACACTGACGACGTAAGTTAATTGACCAAAGTACACATTTTGGCGTGAAATTGTAAAATTGTGTTCTTTTCTTGTTGCAAAAAGACAGGCCCTACCGCCCTACATATTATTCCAATCTTAAATTAAACACTACAAATTAGCATTTGTTGTAACTAATAAGATAGCTCCCTCTTGACAACTTGGTATTCGCATCTGTATGTAGCAACGAGATAGATGTATTTAGGGCTGTAACAGTTCCACTCAGAAGTTAATTGTGACATGTATCCGGGTGGCTAAAGTTCATATTTATAAAGATAATATAATTGTGTAGGTAGTGAGTGGGTTTTATATATATTTACGTTTTAAAGTGTAACCTCCCTAGTGTTTTATGTAGTCTGTGTCTACTCTGCCTAGCATACTGACTCGGTTATTGAATGGAACACACATTTCTTAGACAAGAAAATAAACCCCTGCTTGCGTGTGGCTCAAAACACATTTTAAAATTTTCATGGTCGCAACAGTAATGTATGCGCGTGGTACACCTGTAACAGTTTCTTGACTAGTTTATTCTTATTTTTATTTTGACTAACACAGTTAATCACATGTTTTTTTAGAGTATAATAATAAATTAATGTCATTTGACATTGAAATAATAATTAAAAATAGGGATACCGATACCCGGAAATTTTCGCACCCGGAATCGATAACCGGTTAACTCGTTGGTAGTAAATGTTCTATTATCGACATGGGCGTCTAAAGATTCAGAAAATCACTGGCAGTTGTTGTTGATTTGGACTTAAGTCCATCAGTTCGTGTCTTAGGAGTTTTTAAACGGCGACTTTGGAGCCGTCCTAGCAACGAAGCACAATTAATAAATTCATAGTTGTTCTGAATCGGCCTTGTTGATTCTGGCGTTGATCCGCGGGTGTTCGCACTGTCCATACCGCTGATTGCTATTTCCTAGTAAAAATATCGATCTTTAATTGGTTATCGCTCACTTGTCGATTGCGTCGGGGCCTGCAGGGTAGGCTTAGTCGCTTTGATTTACTGTCTCCCACTGAAAATCAGTTATAAAACTGAGTGGGTAGACTCTAAATACAATTTATTTAAAGTATTAGTAAAAAGGCATATATATGTTTTCGTCTACGATGACTCACGATTTATGAGATTGGAGAAACAACAATCGGAAAAGAACGAAAAGAACACTGATAACTAAAATCTTTAATTGACGTAGTAGTCTGGTTCAACCAATATCGCTTAAGAGGGAATGGGACACATTTGGCTGTTAGCAAATAGCTATTCGCTCGGCCAAGATGCATCCGACGTATATGAAACTTTGCAAAGTTGTCAATAAAGCATACAAAGACAGCCCTGTGGTCATAGATTTTCCAAATTTTGACTTTATCAGTCAGAAAAAAATCACGAATATGGTCAATTTTAGAGTTTTTAGCAAAATCAAAATTCGTGAAAACTTATTTAATTTGTATAAATTATTTTAAAACAAAATTTACAAATGTGTGACTGTAGAGCCCTATAATTCCACATTTGTGACATATGTTCAAAATTTCAGACACCTGTGGTGTCAGTTGGTCGAGCGAACAGCAATTTGCCTAAAACGCATGTCCTATGTACCACCTCTGGCCGATAATTTGAAAGTCGAAGAAACATGTCTAAAATGTTTGCTGAATGAAAGAAGGCCTTCAAAATTACAGAAAAAATTGTGAATTTTTTTGGGCGGGACATAACCTCACTTTTGGAAATTATATTTAGATTTTTGGACAAAAGTTTTGTCAAACGGTACAAAACTCGTATTTGTACCGTTTGACAAAAAAAAAATCGTACACCAACTGTTATTTTCAGAAAACTATTTTAGCTATAGTCAAGTTATAGCTAAAGGTGTTTAGAAACTATGTCCAGAAAACCGATTCTAAAAATTTAATTTTGACCTAGTCTTGTATATTACACTTTTGTCCAAAAATCTAAATATAATTTCCAAAAGTGAGGTTATGTCCCGCCCAAAAAAATTCACAATTTTTTTCTGTTATTTTAAAGGCCTTCTTTAATTCAGCAAACGTTTCAGACAGCCTTAAGGCTATTGTACCACCTCTGGCCGATAATTTGAAAGTCGAAGAAACATGTCTAAAAAGTTTGCTGAATGAAAGAAGGCCTTCAAAATTACAGAAAAAATTGTGAATTTTTCTGGGCGGGACATAACCTCACTTTTGGAAATTATATTTTGATTTTTGGACAAAAGTGTAATATACAAGTCTAGCTCAAAATTAAATTTTGAGAATCGGTTTTCTGGACATAGTTTCTAAACACCTTTAGCTATAACTTGACTGTAGCTAAAATAGTTTTCTGAAAATAACAGTTGGTGTAAGATTTTTTTTGTCAAACGGTACAAATACGAGTTTTTTTTTCCAGTTTTGTACCGTCTGACAAAAAAATTCGTATATATTATATTATATTATATTATATATATATATATATATATATATATAATATTTATTATTGTATTCGTATATAATTTCCAAAAGTGAGGTTATGTCCCGCCCAAAAAAATTCACAATTTTTTTCCTGTTATTTTAAAGGCCTTCTTTCATTCAGCAAACTTTTCAGACATGTTTCTTCGACTTTCAAATTATCGGCCAGAGGTGCTACAATAGCATTAAAGTCAAATGCCGCATCTATCCCGATGCATGCACCCGTGCCAAGTTCCTAGTTCCTATCAGTTCATTCAAAGTGATCTCCCACTTCTTGTCATCTCATCTTTCAACACCAAAATAATATAAATACGTAATAACTATCAGACACATGAATTACGCTGTAAATACAAGAAACAAGTAGTTGACACTACCAAAGCATCTACTGACATCAAACATAACAGAGTGAAGATTTCCGAGAAGTTCGACCTTCTCAATGACAGTAAACTCGACCGCGGGTATTGTTTACACGACATGACGCAACAAGCGTCACGAGCGGCCGGGGTGACAATGTGATGACGCCGTGCATCGTCTGTTACGTGAAAAAGATCGCGCTCGAAAAATAACATTTTGAAGGGCTGTGAATTTCAGCAAATCCACGATTCTGGAGATAAATAAGTTGTCTAAACGTGATTATATAGTCATGGGCAAAAATATAAGTAAAAGTGATATTTTTATTGTGGGCCTAATAACTCTTTTCTTACAAAACGAACGTGTGAATTCGCGAGGAATAACCTCGGGTAAACGCTGGACTGGTTCAGATTTGTTTCGTCTTCAATGCCGTCTCCAAATGTTCGTTCAGGGGGTGGGCGGGAGGGGTCGAGGGAATTATTGGGGGGACTTGAAAGGCGGACTTTGTTATCTATGTTTATAATGGTATGATTCCACCTTGTACAAAGGAAAAATAATGGGTAATTAAAAATTTGAACTTTTGCCATTCCTAATAAAAATCCATACAATACTTTGGCTATCTATAAAATCAACTACACCTACCTAAGGGAGTGTTTCCTGATTAATGAAATTGAGTAATACTTTGTCTGCTTCTCTACTGTTGTTGGAATGTTGAATGACATCGATCGATGAGCCACATTTTTTATTATAAAACATAACTGTGTCAAGTCTAAATTAAAAGATAAACTTGGATGTTTTTTCTTCCAGCCTTAACTTTTCCATCCTTGTACTTTCAGGGATCCTCAACCCATTGTATACTGAGATTAAACAGTTGGTTTAGTTTGAACCCGTGAGCAGAACTACAAATATGAATAATAAATCACACTGTCCTATTAAGAGTTTCAAATCGAATCCCAACAAATGGTTGACTTTACTTTTTTTAATAAATGCTGTTTGTCCTTTGTTTTAGAACCACCCTTGGAAACCAATTCTCCGCCACACCGGCACGTGGGGACTCTACGTGGAGGGCCATGCCCAGCAGTAAGTGCAAAGAGTTACTTCCTCATTCTTACTCTAGTTAGGGCAATGCCAACCAAGCTGCTTCACCCGGAATCTCCCCCAGGTTCGCATGATCAAGGGTGGGACACAGGACTCGCTACATTGTTCCAGAAAACTAGTAGCAGACACACCGCCATGTTATTAAAATTCTTACTTTCACAACATGCATACAACTGAGACCTAGCGAGTCTTGCCATCGTGACACTATTTGATTGAGCGCATAGCGAGCGAAGTAAAGTCATAAATTCCCTTGCTAATTTCATTGTGATTTCGAGGGTGGTTTAGTCGTACACTATAATGTTGGTTTTGTTATTTAATTCTGGCCGTTTATTGCGCTATAGCTACATTAACGTACATCATTATTATTACAACAATTTGACCAGCTGTGCTTATTATTATGCTAATTGACTGAACATCTTTTTTCCACTCTTCAGAGAGGATGGTACCTGGATTGAAGGAGTGTTCGGCCCTATGGAAGGCCTCGATAGGGATGGCCGGATCAAAGTGGGTCGGGGGCGCAACCGAGTGTTGTACCGAGTGGAGGGGCCCCCGACCGACGAGGGCCTTCAAGGTAAGTCAATGGCATTAATAGTCTAGTTGTGGTTGGGCCATCAAATTCCAACTCGCAACCTTCTCGTGGTTTGGCCCGTGATTAGGGGAGTTTTTCTCCCTGAAACTAATGGCGAGCTCTGGGTCGTCGTCGAGGAACTTGACCTTTTCTTTGACTACCAACACCATCACCACCACCAACAACAACAACACAATGACAATACGGACGGATGATGACACAGACGGAGACGACCCGACGTGGGGGGGGGGGCGGTATTCTAAGCCCCTGTCTCCTAAGCCCCTGGACCCTTTTTTGGCTTCTAAGCCCCTGTGACCGACGGTTGTGCTACACGTTGCAAAGCGGGGCTAAGAAGACAAACCGGTCCGGGCTTTAGAAGACTAAAAGTCTTCTTAGGCCCTGTCTCCTAACGCCCGCACGAAAACCTTGTTCGATCCCATGAGCCATTACAGATAAGAAATGATAACGAATTTTTAAGTGTTTATTATTATCGATTTTTGGATGAGCGAAGCGAAGACTTCAATTTCACCGACCCCCCAAAAAATTTAGCTCGTGTGTTTTTTTTTTTCTGTCTGTTTGTTTGCTCTCTACCGGGAATACGGCATATGCGATCTTGATGAAAAATTTGAGTGCAGCCTTAGAAAATCTCTGAACTTAGACTTGCCTACGTTGTTGGGTACAATCGCAAAAATATTTCTCATGAATATCGTATTTACGATTTTTTTCAAGGTTTTAAAGTGATATTTTCTTTGACATTGAGCCGATTCTGACCAAAAGGGTTGGGATACTACAGTTTCTATTTCACATGCACATTAAAGAAATGTATGTATTGACGTTTTGAAAGGAAAAGTGGTCAGGAATCATATAGCAAATAAAGGTTTAAATTGATGTTTTTTTGAATGGTGTTAAATATTAAAACCTTTATTTCTATCAGATCTGACGCAACTTTTCAACTTTTTCTTTCAAAGTCGAATACATACCCTTACATAATGTCCATGGAAATATAAACGTTGTAGCCCACGTTTGGTCGAATCCGCCAAATAGCACGAAAATAGATTTAGATCTTTCTCGCAGCCTTGTATGAAAACGTAATGATGATTTTGACTCGTTCACCCACAGCCTTGTTACAAACAATGCTAAAGATCCAACAGACCATATGTTTGCTGTTGTATGGGCCGTGTAATATGTTTTTATTCATTTTAAATTATATTAAGATTTTATATTAAAAGAGCTCATCCATCACGCGACCAAAGAAACGTTGGGAAAGTCTTCCTAGTTTTAAAACTTAGTCCTTTCACAGGACCGGAAGATAATGTTTTCGACTATGTAATTTGTCTCACACGTGCATCGCCCAGTTTAAGCGTAAAAAGCTAAAAAGGACTAAAACGTGCACTAGTTTTGTGTAAATGGAAACTTGTGAAAACAGGGTAAATTAACAAAAATTACCTAAAAGTTCCCATTATTTATTTTTTAAATACGAATTTTTGGATGAAGTACAAAACGAGTGTTCATGAGACGTCTCTCCTTGGTAAAAAATATATATGCGAATATGTAAATTTTGTCTTAAGTTAAGCCACAGTGGAAGAACGTTAACACTGAATTGCATCGAAATAATAATGCGGTCTAGTTATAATACTAGTGGTCCTGTAAGAACAGCAAGATTAAGCATAGTGAATTAGTATTTCGGGGTTCCTTAGTTGTATTAATTTATTAGTAGAAACGAAATTGTATTTTTTCTGATCATTTACACTTCTGTCGTTTTCGCTTGAGGCAATCGAATATGATTATACACACACTTGATCGAAACGACGAGCGTGAAATTAAAATATAAGACACAGAGAAGTGATCCGCGATACATATTATTTCGTGTATATTTCGGGATTTGAAAGTATAAAATTTGAGTAGTATTAAGAATATTATAAGGCGTAGAAAAAGAATACAAAAATAGTGGAGTAAAGGGCCTAGGCCTAATGGCAAATTAAGTGCAAAAAGTGAAACTATAACGTGGAAATTGGCACTATTACTATTTCGGGTACGAGAAGTTCAAAATTCGATGGCTCCAAGGTGAGCTTCTCCAACTTTATTATTAATAAAAATTAAAAATTAATTAATTTAAAATCACCCAGACTACCTAATATCAAATTGAGCCTAAAGCTTATTTTATGAGGAATAAATAAATGTCAAAATATATTTTTAAATATAAATACGATTGTAATATTTTAGATAGGTCTATACTTTAAAACTTGTCGTAGGCTTTCGTAGGTCTACTTTCAATTTCACCTTTACTTTCAATATAAACATAGCCTATCATCATATATGGTCTTACAGTTGACGCGCCCTTATACCAACTAAACTTAAAAAGCGTATTATTTATATCAATATAGTTATCAAACTTGAATGCAAATGTTCCCGGGTACTAAACATATGAATAAAAATAAAACAAATAAATTGTATTTAGAGTCTACCCACTCAGTTATATAACTGATTTTCAGTGGGGGACAGTAAATCAAAGCGACCAAGCCAACCCTGCAGGCCCCGCCGCATATCGACGAGTATGAACGAAAACCAACCAGAGATTAATATTTTTAATAGGAAATGTAGCAATCTGTAGTATGGAAGTGCAAACACCCGCGGATCACGCCAGAATCAACAAGGCCGATTCAGAACAACTCTGAATTTATTATGTGCTTCGTTGCTAGGACGGCTCCAAAGTCACCGTTTACAAACTCCCAAGACAAGAACTGATGGAATTAGTCCAAATCAGAAGTTAAAAAACTTCTGCCTTTGACGGTGAATGGACCCCTGGACCTTCTGCATTGGAAGCAGATACGCCAACAACATGACCAAGGAGCCACATAAGACTAACGAGCCACACAAGACCAACTCGTCTAACAACGACTTTGGCGTTTTTCTAGTCTAGTTTTGGCTAAGACGCCCTTATACCCGAAATGTGTGGGACTGGGATACTAGGTCCAATCCCCTGGTCGGGAAAGATTTTGTTATTTCTGGATTGTATTTTAAAAATTATTAAACATGTTTTGAAATGCATATAACGCAGTGTATAGTCTATCATCTGTGACAATACTATAGAAAACATAGCCAGTAAGAAAAACGTGTTAAGATTGCAAGGTTTGCTCAATATCCGAGCGGAATGTGGGGGTACCTTGATCGGGCAAGATTCAATACACCTTGGGCACTGCATTTTCACGGCCGGGCAATCAACAAACCAAAAATATTTTTTCAAAAACAACAATTGTTTTTAAAATAGGTCCTACACATTAGCAGCCTATTTTTCAATTTGTTACTTCTTGTAGGTTTAAATCGCAACGAACCTAGCTGATTTTGTTAACAGTTCTCAGTAAACTTGTACCGGATGCCTGTCTAAAATTTCAGCTCAATCTGTTCAGCGATTCGGCTGATTTTCGACGTACACACACGCACGCACACAGACTCACAGAATGAGCGCCGGGTTTGAGTTGAATGGAGACACTCAGTCGCCTCACTCCCTCGTTTAATTATAGATTGTTGTAGACATATTGATTCATGTTGATGTAATTAAGGATACATTTTACTACATTTTTGTTAAATTATACTTCTTTTGACTAATGTGTGAGAATGAATACCTAAAGCTTGTTGCCAGTGGCAGTACTTGTTTTGATATAATTTCTTGATTTTGCTTTATTTTTCTTTGATTATTTTAAATTTCTCTTTAAAATTAAACTGGAAACGTTGGTTGAAATAATAAAAGTGCACTGATAAACCCGAAAAATAATTATGCCATTATATCATTATTTAAGGCTGTTGCATCGTCCTCTAAACTATATTTAAAAATCAAAGGAAGATGACTGCAATCTTATCTAGATGAGTGAGGGTCTTAAATATAAAGGAAAAATATATTTTGTAATATTTTGGGCAGAATGTTACGTCTCTGTCAGTCATTATATGCAAATTTTTGGACAAAAGTTGGAACACTGAGCAAGGTGTTATACTTAATTTAGAGCGACGATTTTTTTATATTGTTTCTAAAAATCATTGTTTTCCACCTCCTTATAAGGAAAAACAATTTTGTGAAATATCGTTCAATGTTCTATTTTTTTCGTCCGCAGGTACAAAACTCTTATTTGTACCCTGACAACAAAATCGTATATCGAACGGTATTTCAAAAATTGTTTTTCCTTATAAGGAGGTGGAAGGCAATGATGTGAAGTAACAATATTCAAAAAAATCGTCGCTCAAAATTAACACCTAGCCCAGTGTTCCCACTTTTGTCCCAAAATTCGCATATTATGGCTAACAGGTACGTATCGTCCCGCCCCAAAAAATACAAAATATATGTTTTTGTTATCTTCAAGACCCTCACTCATTTAGATAAGATTGCCGTCATCTTCCTTTAATTTTAAAATATAGTTTAGAGGACGATACAATAGCCTTAACTAGCTTAAAGAAAATATCACACTGAATTACATAAAAAGAGAATTTTATTCCCTGCGTTACCGAAAACTAGGTTTCCATTTTAAGGGATGCGTATTTAACAAAAATCAATTAAATTTAATTAAAATACCTATGTTATGAAAATAAAAACAAATAGTTTTCCGAAGCGTTTGGAATTTAATTTATTTTTTATGTAATTCATTGATATATTATTTTTGTCATAGTCATATTTTATGTATGAATATGAGGCTTCACAAAATTAGATAGAATGAAATAGAAAGGCACCTATCGTAGCACTTTTCAATATTATTATCTCGATTCTAGAAAATTAATAAAAAAAAGGTGTTTTGAATCCGTCAAAAAGGCCATATACACCAAAATGTGCTAGCATTTTCTGCCTGATTCGCGATAGATCTTGAAAAATCTGCTATGGTAGGATGCCCATTTAGGCCTATCCATTATTAATTAATATATGTATTAAAAACTATTAATTATCCGTTATTAAGGTTTAAACAGTGGCGTAGCGGTAACCAAAGCCGCCCCCGCAAGACTTGGGGGCCCCCCGTCTGGGGGGGGGGGTCACTGGTCAAGCTGGGTTCAGGGGCAAAAATATGAGTTTATTGATACTCGTGTATAGAGAAAAAAAACTATATTATTACTAAAATTTATTTCCAAAAGTCTATGTCTGACACTTGCGTTTTCAGTTTGCATCAATTAACGAATCTATGTTCAACTCGATGTTCAATAAACGACTCCGATATGCAGACGTAATGATCGCGCTCTCTAAAATTAGCATCACATCAAAAAACGAAGTAGAAAAAAGAAGCAAAACCAATTAAAAAGAAAATGGCACGTTCTAATCTGTTATGATGGTTGTCACACAAAGTTGTTACAGTCGAAAAGTATAAAAGTATAGACTTGATCTACACTTGTAGCAGGGCCAAAAGAAGAATCGTTCATTCTTCGTTCGTTCGTGAACTCTTAGAAGACCAACGACTGTCAGATACCCCCCCCCCCCCCCCCCCCCCTAGATGTATTAGTTTTAACCAAAACGGGCAATTTGGGGTCATTTTTACTTCTTTTTTTGGAAAAGTCAAAAAATTATTTCCGGAACAAACAAATAAAATAAAAGTGTGGATGAAAATTATATTTCAGATTTCGTTCAACGATTAATTGGCATTGAAAAAATAAAAACTATTGAAAAATTCAGAGATGCACCCCTGTAACCCGCACCCACCACTGGCCAACAAGTGGATGTCTACTCCAAAATAATCAACCTATTTGATGACCGTAGCGAGCGAAGCGAAGATTCCATTCTACTACACTGGAGAAAAAAATCCGGAATGTTTTTCTTTTTTAATTTTTTTCTGTTTGTATTTTTGTGTGTTCGTTAACACGATTCCGGCTAAATTGATACTCCAATTACAATAAAATTTTCTGAAGGCCTTTGAAATCTCTGAACGTAGAACTGCCACGATTTTGAGCGAAATCAAAAATTATTTCTCATGAAAATCGCCATTTTACGATTTTTTTCGATTTTTTTACAAATTTCTTCGACTTATAACACCTACGTGCTTTATCCGATTTTTATGATTTTTTCACGGAACATTAATTTTATAAATGAAGATATTCGTGTGAAATTTGAACACAATCAAAAATTATTTCTCATGAAAATCGAAATTTTAAGGGTTTTTTCTTTTTGGATGAGCGAGGCGAAGATTCCATTTCACTACACTGGAGAAAAAAATCAGGAATGCTTTTTTTTCTTTTTATTCTTTTATTTTTGTATTTTTGTCTCTCTGTTAGCACGATTCCGGCTAAACCGATACTCCGATTGCGATTAAAATTTATGGAGGCCTTCAAAATCTCTAAACCAAGAACTGCCACGTTTTTGAGCGCAATCGAAAAATTATTTCTCATTAAAATCGCAATTTAAAGATTTTTAAAAAATTTCTTCAGCTTATAACACCTACATGCTTTATCCGATTTTAATGATTTTTTCAGAGAAACTTAATTTTATGAATTAATATTTTCTTGTTAAATTTGAGCGCAATCGAATAATTATTTCGTATGGAAATCGCAATTTTACGATTCATTTATTTTTTTAAAATTACGATTAATGAAACAAATTAAAAATTTAAGTTAATTTTTTATTTAATTTAATTTAATTTTAAAAAATCTTCAACTAAGTAATAATTTTATCACAGAACTACAGAAAATATAACACATGGCAGCTCAATGCACCAATTACGCTCATCCAACAACGCGCCTGAAAATGCGTTTGCGAAGCTTCCTCGTAATAATAATGTTTTATTATATTTCTCGATTTGGTTAGTCGGAAAACACTCCCGTAGGTGTAATTGTTATTAGATGAGCGTAGCGAGTGAAGCGAAGATTCCATTTCACTACAATGGAGAAAAAAATCCAGAGTGTTTTTTTTTTCTTCTTTTTTTTCTTTTTGTATTTTTGGCTGTTTGTTAACACGATTCCGGCTAAACCAATACTCCAATTACAATGAAATTTTATGGAGGCCTTTAAAATCTCTGAACGTAGAACTGCCACGTTTTTGAGCGCAATCGAAAAATTATTTCTTATGAAAATCGAAATTTTACGGGTTTTTTCTTTTTTCAAACAATTCTTTGACTTATTACACCTACATGCTTTAACCGATTGTAATGATTTTTTTGCAGAACCTTAATTTTATGAATTAATATATTCGCGTGAAATTTGTGCGCAATCGAATAATTATTTCTTATGTAAATCGCAATTTTACTTTTTTTTTCTTTTCTAAAATTAATATTAATTTAAAAAAATTTAAATTTAAGTTTATTTTTTATTTAAATAAAATTTTAAAAAAAATTTCAACTTAGTCATGATTTTTTCACAGAACAACAGAAAATCCGCATAACACATGGCAGCTCAATGCACCAATTACGCTCATCCAACAACGCGGCGGGACTTAAGCGTTTTCCTCGTTATTTGATGAGCGTAGCGAGCGAAGCGAAGATTTCACTACACTGGAGAAACAAATTCGTTTTTTCCCCTTTTTCTTGTACTTTGTGTGTTTGTTAACACGATTCCGATTAAACCAATACACTAATTGCAATGAAATTTTCTGGAGGCCTTCGAAAACTCTGAACTTAGAACTGCCACGTTTTTGAGCGCAATCGAAAAATTATTTCTCATAAAAATAGCAATTTTACGATTTTTTCGATTTTTTAAAAATATCTTCGAACTATAACACCTACATGCTTTATCCGATTGTAATGATTTTTTCATAGAACCTTGATTTTAGGAATTTATATATTCGTGTGAAATTTGAGTGCAATCGAGAAATAATTTTTCATGAAAATCTTTATTTTACGATTTTTTAAACAATCTTTGAATTATAACACCTACATGCTTTATCCGATTGTTATGATTTTTTTATAGAACCTTAATTTTATGAATAAATATATTCGTGTGAAATTTGAGCGCAATCCAAAAATAACTTTTCATGGAAATCGCAATTTTACGTTTTTTATTTTTTTATTTTACATTTTTTCGAATTATAACGTCTACATGCTTTATCAGATTGTAATGATTTTTATACAGAACCTTAATTTTATGAATTAATATATTGGTGTGAAATTTGAGCGTAATCAAAAAATATTTTTTTTTATGAAAATCGTAATTATACGCTTTTTTCGCTTAAAAAACTTACGCTCATCCAACAACGCGCCTGAAAAAGCGTTTGCGAAGCTTCCTAGTTTACTTCAATTCAGAAATTAAAAAAGTTCGCCCCAACCGGGATTCAAACCACAGGTCTCCCACATTCCAGGTGAGCATCTTAACCATGCCCTTCAGATGTATAATGCAACTACAATTCATAGATTAACATTTAATCGTCCCGATGGTCTAGTAGTTACGACGCTCACCTGGAGTTGTGGGAGACCCGTGGTTCGAATCCCGTTTGGGGCGGACTTTTTTAATTTCTGATTTGAAGTAAATAGTATTATTAGGCCTACATCTTAGACGACATTGAGTGCCAGCAATTATTGAAAACGACACAATATTAATGTTTAAGATGAGCAGGTTCCCATATCGGCATAATTATGCAGTTATATTATATTAAGTATGCAAAGTAAAAGATATTATACATTTATGTGTATTTGGGGTCTACCCACGCAGCTACACAGTTACTGTTAAGTAATGAAAACTATGGTGTTAGTTCTCCTAAAACCAATTCTTTATCAACATTCAACTATGAATAAAATTGTCACAATAAAATCAATGCATATTAAAACAGTGCTTTTGCAATGCCGACATGATTTAATTGCAACATTTTCGAGTCGAATGAGACGTTAAGCAATATCTAATCAATCGAATATTGCTAATGATTTATTTTTATCCCCCCACCCCCACCCACCACCAACATTTTGGAATTTATGGTTTCACCTCGAGCAAAGTACAGCCCGCTTTGCAACGTGTGCGACCGAACAAAAACATCGTGCGGGCGTTAGGAGACAGGGCCTAAGAAGACTTTTAGTCTTCTAAAGCCCGGACCGGTTTGTCTTCTTAGCCCCGCTTCGCAACGTGTAGCACAACCGTCGGTCACAGGGGCTTAGAAGCCAAAAAAAGGTCCAGGGGCTTAGGAGACAGGGGCTTAGAAGCCGACACCGACGTGGGGGAACCCCTGCCCTCCCCATTCGCTTGTGGCTGGTTCTGACCAGCACAGGCCTGTCCACCCCTTGTCCCCCCGCGTCACCCCTTACGTCCCTCCCTTCGTCTCGATTAGCCAAGTTGCCAAAGTATTAAAAACTATCTAATTCACCGTGCATTGATTCTTTTCGTAGGCGGTGTTGGGTTAGTTTACAATTAGATCAGGTGCTACATCTCCCATTCAAATAGGTGGAGGTGTCGGGTCATGAATTTACTAACTTTCTGGTAACCTAGCTACTCCCCGGTACCTCCCAGGGTCACCAAACACATTCTGCGTCATCTTGTTTGAAGGTCAGACGAGTGTGATACACGTACAGACAGACCGCGGGCGGCTAGACTAGACGAGTGTGATACACGTACAGACAGGCCGCGGGCGGCTAGACTAGACGAGTGTGATACACGTACAGACAGACCGCGGGCGGCTAGACTATAGACAGTTGCTCATTTCCCTCCCTCGAAATGGTGGAATTTTTACTTTTTAGTCACAATAAAACTTGCAAAAACTGTTTTGAGGTAAAACCCACAGAACTAGTGAGAGAATGTGGGGGGAGCAATTTTCTAACCGCCCGCGTGTTACATAGTGGCAAAACACGAGATGCCTATCTAAGGGCCCGCAGGGCTAGCTATAAATGCCACTGGTAACTCTTGATCAGGATTTTGTTTGGTTTTAAATGTAGCAAGCCTTTTTCAAAACTTGGAACTTTTCGACAAAATCAGCCCCATTGGACAGTAGGCCTACTAGCCTACTAGCTTTCTAAATCCAAAATTACTAGCCCATCAAGTTACGTTGACCAACCACTTATACAGGTGGGATAATCAGTTTACCGAAATACTCTACTTGGCAATTATAGAGTTTTGTTCATTCAAAAAGATTTGATATTGATTGTTGTTCTATTCAAAGTATTAGGCCTATAGTATAATGTGAAAGTTAATTTATTCATTTACTAGCAATTTGTGCAAGATCCGAAATGGTGGAGATACAGTTTCCAAATCCAAAATAATATAATATTTACTAATATCAGATCAGAAAAAATAAAAAAAGTAGTTTTGATGTTCTAATAGTGCCAGGTTTCTAGGCCATTCACTATATTTTGACTTCGTTGCATATTTGAGTAAATAGAAAAGCGTGGTGTGAAGTATGGGCCTAACACACTATCTTTTATCATTCATCAGTCAGAGCTTTTCTGCAGAGTATGTTTCAGACTAATAACATGGGTAAGATGGGGCTTACAAACAGCGGCAGGTGCCTATAGAAGAGCTAGATAGTTTTAAGCTTGAGAATACAGTTAGTGAAGGTAGCTAGTCGAACAACAGAATATGAATATCACATGGATGGAAATTCCCTATTTACGGCCACAAACCAAGCGTTGTAGGTATTGTGTCGGTTGAGCGACCGCAGAATACATTGATGATGATGAATGATGGATTAAAGAGAGCTACATTTTTACACATTGGATAGGTGAAAACAGGGCAGACTCTAAACCCAGTCGGTAACTTTAAAAGTTGAGCTTGGTTAAACAACTTGTTTTTGCTGATTTTCTCACTTCCCGAAGAATTATTGAATTAAAGGTGGTTAAATATACTCGTAATCATTTCTATAGGTGCAACAAGTTTAATTATTTGCATTATATACATTTGAAATACATGGTTTGATGGTAACAAGAAAAATGTAACAGAACACGAGCTTGGGAACGGCTGATCTCGTAGACTTTTTATATTAGTAGAAATGCAAATCATTGCAACAATGAAGACTAGAAATAAAAACATTAATTGATTGAATCATGACAAATTGTGTTTTAGACTAGGAAAACGCTTAAGTCCCGCCGCGTTGTTGGATAAGCGTAATTGGTGCATTGAGCTGCCATTTGTGTTATGCGGATTTTCTGTTGTTTTGTGAAAAAATCAGTACTAATTTGAAGATTTTTTTAAAAATTAAATTAAATTAAATTAAAAAATTAACTTAAATTTTAATTTTTTTTAATTATCGTAATTTTAAAAAAGAAAAAATCGTAAAATTGCGAAATTCATAAAAAATAATTATTTGATTGCACTCAAATTTTACACGAATATATTAATTCATAAAATTAAGGTTCTGTGAAAAAATCATTACAACAGGATAAAGCATGTAGGTTAGTCAAATGAATTGTTTTAAAAAAGAAAAAACACGTAAAATTTCGATTTTCATGAGAAATAATTTTTCGATTGCGTTCAAATTTTACACGAATATCTTAATTCATGGATTTAAGGTTCTGTGAAAAAATTATAAAAATCGGATAAAGCATTTTTTTAAAATCTAAAAATATCGTAAAATTGCGATTTTCATGAGAAATAATTTTCCGATTGCGCTCAAAAACGTGGCAGTTCTAAGTTCAGAGATTTCGAAGACCTCCATAAAATTTCATCGCAATTGGAGTATCGGTTCGGCCGGAATCGTGCTAACAAACAGACAAAAATACAAAAAGAAAGAAAGAAAGAAGAATATTCCGGATTTTTTTCTCCAGTGTAGTGAAATGGAAACTTCGCTTCGCTCGCTACGCTCGCTACGCTCATCCAATGAATATCTCTTGATCAGACACTGGCACCATTATTTGGAAGCTGTGAGCACATTATTCTCGAAGTAAATAAAGCGCCATCTCTTATTGGATGAGCGTAGCGAGCGAAGCGAAGATTCCATTTCACTACACTGCGGTCTGATTCTGTAAAATCGTTATGGAAGATAACGATCGTTATCCGGCACTTTAGCGACAATTTTGCGTGCGAATTTCTGTAAAAATGATAGCGATCGTATGATAACGAGAATGAAAAAGGAGTCGCTATGCTATGCTATCAAGATACGATAAATGGCGGCCGTAGCGACTATTTTACAGAATCAGGTCGATAACGATAATTTATAACGATTGATATTTCATATCAACCGTGATCGCTATCGCTATCATAGCGACTATTTTACAGAATCGCACTGCTGGAGAGAAAATTCTGAATGTTTTTTTTTCTTTCTTTCTTTCTTTTTTTTGTATTTTTGTGTGTTTGTTAACACGATTCCGGCTAAACCGATACTCCAATTGCGGCGAAATTTTCTGGAGACCTTCGAAATCTCGGAACTTAGAACTGCCACGTTTTTGAGCGCAATCGGAAAATTATTTCTCATAAAAATCGCAAATTTACGATTTATTTCGATTTTTTAAAAATTTCTTCGACTTATAACACCTACATGCTTTATCCGATTTTAATGATTTTTTCACATGACCATGCACATGCAATAGCTTGAGAGTCGAAAACGTACATATTCTGGAGCGAAAATGTTGGAAAGTATTGGATCAAACGGAATCGGGTTTTTTCCTATCATTAGATCAAGACTTCAACTACACACGTATACAAAAACATTCTAAATTTGTGTTTAATATTTAGCTCTAATTAGGTTTGCAAAGTATCGAAATCTCGAAATTGTCCTATGCCAATCGATTTTCTGGAGCTAGTAGTACAGTGAATAATGAACAGATTGTCATCGGGTTTAATTTTTTTACGAGAGGAAGAAATATACTAGACACCTAAACAATCACCTGCCCATATTTCGCGGTCAGTTTTTTAGTATCTTTAAGCCAAAGTGCTCCTTGCCAAACCATCAAAACAGAGACGCAATGATTTATTTAAATAACGCAATAACATGAGACCTGTTCTACATTGAAGTTCATAGATGTATCTATGTACTTAAGTCAAAATATTTGTATTTTCTTACCCGCGTACCCTGAAAACCATAGGCTAAATATAGCAAATTTTCACTGATCTGTTGGATGTGTTGTTGCGTAACGTGGCGCCCTCTACCGAGCTCGGGGTTCGCCACGCCCGTAGCTCTCATATCAGTGCTGTGGGTGTTATCAAGGAGGGGCGAGTAATATGATTGGTGGAACTGAATATCCAGGCTTATCTGATGTTTTGCTATGCTCTGTCGGTGCGCCATTACAATTTATATGTTGATTAGATCACTTCCTATGGATAGAGATCTTTGTAAATATTGCATGTTTATATACGTGGAGATGTGTTTGCAGCCGTTCATTGTTTACATGACTAAATCCCGTGCTCAAATTAGTTACTTGTTGTAATAGTGATTCACACATCTAAATCTCTGAACTACACAATCTCCATGCGTAGCCTACTTATTATTATTTTATGTCTGTAAAAACCTCAATTCCTATTGAATATAATCGTCCACATATTTCTTCATTGCGTTCCTTGAAAGTTATTTTATGTGATAATACACGGTAAGATTATTCTTGATAGGAGAAAACCACTATATATCGACAAAATTATCAGTGGCCCTGCGATAGTCTGGCATACACAACACACTATTTTATCGGAAGCCCGTGTAGAACAAATATGCTGGTAATGTGATAAAACTTTATCAGTTTCCTCTGGGGTTTGGGGTATGTAGGCGGGGCAACCGCCAACAGCCCCCTTAAATTTGGTGTAGGGGCCAGGGGGCACAACCGCACAATTGTTTTTCATAATGAGGTATTTATTTTATGGAAATCGATCCAGAAATTAAAAAATCCATCCAAGCGGGGTTTCGAACCCCGTTCTTCCGACTGCAGGTCGAGTGCTTTACCCCTATAAGCTATATTACTATCATTATTATTCTATATTATGTTTATTATAATTAAATGATATTATTATTTATTAATATTTTATAATAATAAATAATATTTATATGTAATATTAATATTAATATTTAATTTAATATAACTATTTAATGTTGGTAAGAGCCCAAGGGCCCAGTTAGTTATGGTCCGGGGTTCGATCCCCGCGGTGAAGTCACTTTTTCAATTTATGTCTTAAGTACTAACATATATATTTATTATTATATTATATTGACATAATTTTTGTAACTCGTAATTTTTTAATTCATATTTTGTATAAGATTAGTGTAAAAAAGACTCGTTTAAATACTCCTGTCATAACAAAAAATATAAAAAAAATATTCGGATCATTAGCTAAGGTTCCATCCCCCCAGACCTCCCCCCCATTCTGCACGATCTTGTACTTTACACTGGAAAGAGCGTAAACCCTTATATTATTTTTGGATGAAACCACTGACTATATCCACGTACCCCTTTCACTAGTCGTGCTGAATTGATCTTTTGAGGTTACAAAAATGTTCGTCCCCCGGCTCCTCCCAAAAAACAAGGGCTGTGCTAAGCCAGTTGATGCAAGATAGTTTGCTCTCTAGTAGACAATTGTCTACTCCGACTGTTGATAGGCCTACTAATCATGGACATTTCTAAACGTAGATCTTCCAATTTGTTTAGTGCTTATGAAAATGTCTCTTACGCACACTGACGAGGCCTATAGCTCAGTATCGTCCAACTCGGCAAAAATTACAAGTGCGCGAACTAGGAGGTTTAAAATGATTTCACTTTTCAGTTACTGCGAGAGATCAAATTATATTTAGTAAATTGTTACATGAGCTAGAGCTAGTGATGTTATGTTGCATTACTAGCCATCTCAAAAGATTATAATATTCAATCGAGATCAGATCCCAGCCAATCAAACTAAATCGAAAAAATAGTAACAAACTTTGTAATCTATTTTGATCGATAAAAGTAAGTTTATTTTAACGGTCCTATGACGGGTTAGTTCGACAAGTGTATTGTTGTGGACATATCGCTACTACGAGCGATAATGGATTTATGGGCTTTGATCTTTCCATTATGAAAGAAAACCCGAAAAAATCATTGTAATTAACTTTTCTCGACTCGATTCCCGTACATATACTGAATTAAAAAATGAGTTATGGACATTGTTAGCTCTCTTTCTTGTCCTTCTGAATTATTCAGAAATTAATTATTATTGTTTATGATCATCATCATTATCCATCGACGCTTTTTACTTCTGGCAGAAAAAAAGCAAGTTTAATGCTATTGACAAAATGCGTGCAAGTTGTAGTCATAGGTATACGTATTATGAATTTTAGTTTCTTTAGGATGCACTCAGGTAAAATTTATGAGTATTTGCGAGAGAATCTCTGAGGGCCATGTATTCATTCGTATTGTTGTCTGAAGAACATTTCTAGTCAGGATTGCCAGTGGTGGGTATCGAACCAGAGACCTTTCGAATCATTACCTATGAGGTACCTCTGTTGGCAGTTTGAGAACATAACTTTGCCATAAAACGGTAGTTTTAACAGACGTGAAATAACAGTCTATATTGGTAAATTAAAAACGATATCTATACTATTAGTTTATATTTTTTAAATAAAGTATCAAATCATCTTTCAGTGTATCTACAAAATAATGTAAAATCGACTGAAATTAATATATTATTCAGTTCCGAATTCAAAAACTAATTTATGTTGGGCCTAAGTAAACTACAGCTGGGCTGCAGTGTCTCTATGTCTGCAGTGTCAACGATATGTTTTTTCATTATTTTATACCCGTTTCTTAAAGACAACAATATGATGAAAAGATATATTATTATTTGCCTGCCGAAATTTTGTTTAAATTGATTTTCTTGAAAGAAAAGAAAATTAAGGTTTTGTTTGCATTATGTCTAAAACGCACATATTTTCACTAAAATTATAGGGAAGTTGCACATTTCTCCAAAAGGCAAGTCCCCTTAATCGTCTTCCAAGTTTTTACATCGAACATTTAGTTGTGAAAATGGCAAAACTAATCCATTGCTTTTTAGGTTTGCTGAGAGGCCAAAATGTGAAGAGATTTTTTTTTCCACAGAGGTAAACTCATTTATAAACAATGTAGGTTTCCAAGAATATTGATTTCACGAATAATTTCTCCATAAAAGCGCTGCAAATCAAACTAGAATATGTGTATCTTCATAGAAGTGACACAATTTCATGGGATGAATAAAAATTACGGAAGTAGTGATTTAAAATTAACTCGTCTGATAACTGAAGAGAGCAGACAGCTTTTTATCCTTTTACAGCATCGGAGAGGTAACCAGCTGTAAATTTCAGAACATGATCCAGACCGTCCCAGGATACTCCCATAGAAATGGATTTCAAAAAAACTTGTCGGAACACCCTTAAAAAAATTATCAAACTCAAAATTTGTATTTTTTTTTAATTTTTTCTTGATTTCTTTAATACATCTAAAGTTACAAACGTATAGACCTATTTTTTTTTAGAATGTGTAATTCTATTGTATCTACCTATATTGATATGGTATTTGGTATTTTCGTAAAATTTAATATGCAAAACATTAAAAATTGGTCGAAGAAAATCGCAAAAAATAGTAACATCGCATTTTTAACTCGATCACAAGCCACAAAATCAAAAAAATTACGAGTGGCAGCAATCGATGGGCACAAGCTTTCTCTACAAAACTTTGTCTTACACTTTTCGTTTACGTAAACTTCGTCGCATTGATTGTTGCATTGTTTGTGAGACAGTATTCACAGCCGACGCCTCTGCCGGCTGTGCGCTTACGGCGCAGAACGGGCTCTTATCCAGCGATAACCAAGCGAATCTCGACCGCTTTGACCTCACAGAGCTAAGAACAATCGCGGCCACACATGCAATTGTACTCAATGCGTGTTTAGAGGGTGATAGCTACGAAAATATTTCAATATATTTTTTATGAAAAGCTACAAGGATTATGAATGTTCACAAATAAATGAGAACTCTTAGCAAGTAGGTCTAGATTATAAATTAATTTCAGCCTTTTAGATTATCGGATGTTGCACGTGCACACCAAATGTTGGAAGAAACCCTTGTTTGATTACCTCTTTGTTCATTGTTTTTGTTTTCATCATGATTGAATGATAACGCTATTCTAGAATTGTGTAGCTATCTTTAAAGGTGGCAATAATGGAGCCACTGATAATTAACAACCTATACGATTAGGGCGCTGGTCCGGAGCATGGCTCTATGAGGATGTGGGTGCGAATCCCGCATAGGGTATTTTTTTAATCGTCCTACATTGTCATATATCTCATCACCTCGAAATTAGTGGATTAATTCATCATCGTCACTTGTTTTTGATCTAGCCTTTGGTATATACCTTCGCAGTATTTCCGTTCTCGTTTGTTTATTGAATGGCATGTGCAAGTGTACCTAATTAGTGTACCTTTTGAGGATATTTTAGTGTTTTATAGGATGTAAACTCTACAGTAGATGCTATTTAAAATTCTCAGCACTGACTGCACAAAAAATAAGTTTAACTGTGGTTTTCTATTACTTTATTATATACATTTGTCACCCTAATATACATATATAATGTGAATATACATGTCTCAAGTCATGCCCGTTTTCATTTACAATGGGTTAGTAATAATATATTATTAATCCATTACAAGACACAATATTTTGTTTGTAGGAATTCTCCAGTGAATGTTTTCATTTTAGATGAGAGTGATTATGTCCCATTAACCAATAAACTACCCCTAAATCGATGAGTAAAATAAGCTGTGTGTTTTGTACCGATAACGGGGAAAATTGACCTTTATTACCTAATGAATTGAAGACTTTGAAACTATTTTATCGGCATGCCGAGAACGAAATGATGAAACCACTCACAAAATCTTGATACATAAAAAATAAATAGTGCGACTTCCCGTATAAATTCCAAGGTATTGTGTTTATAGGAACAAGAATTGCAACCTAGAGAAAAGCTGAGACGATATTCCAGCCCCGCCAAATCGCACAACACGTGCGGAAAGAGCACAATTTAACTGGAGTGTAGGGCCTACACTGTTTTCTCTGCGGTGAAGTTCAGGACATACATAAAATAAATAAAATAATTATAATAAAAATAATAAAAATAATAAATCAAATTCTCCCACGTCAATACAGAAAATCGATGTGATGATAGTATTCGGTAAAGAGTCACTGACAGTGTAGATCTCTTCGCGGTAAATTCCAGATACCAGAAACAAATAATTATTACCTGAATTCAGAATAACATTAGGGAAAAATAATTCAGGGCAGGGAGCAATCAAGACCAGAGAAACAACAAACTATGATCAAGCCACTGATTTTGCTTTTAACTTTCATAAAGACTATACGTTAAAAATTGCATAATTATTATTTCTTACATAATGTTTGCTAGATATTTAGAGAATCTCTAGTCGAGAATGGCGTTGACCCTGCATTAGCTCTGGCTTGCCAGCAATATTATTAAAATAAATGCATGACAATTTCAAGGAAGTCGTACATTTCACTCCAATACCGGCTAATTGCCATCGACCATGTGCGTCAAGTTTTTCAGGAGTAGGCCATATAATAACAATTTTTTGCTGGAAACATGCTCAGAGTGCAATGCATGCCCGTCTTCAGGTGTTGTCTTTCAGTAACAGATCTTTACCACCAAATGCAATAAATAGAAACTGAGAAGAAGACTGTGATATCGCATCAAAATATAATTAACCCCAACTTAACACACAATATTCTTCGTCGGGCATCTGTTCTGTCGTTGCAACAAATAGTACTACAAATCTACAATCAAGGCGAAGACGAATAAAACGAAGACAATATTTAGGTTCAATCCACGGCATAGAAAACACATTATTAGGAGATTCACTTAGGATAGTGTACTACTTTTAAAGTAAAATTCTATGTTCTAATGCCAATCAAAACTTCGAATCAAATCGTAATGGCAAAAGGCATAATTAACTACGCGGCATTAAAAACTGTTGACAAAACCGGTTAATAATGTCTAATGTTTGTTTGTTTGTGTTGGCCCCATGCTTTAGCGACAGAATAAAAATAAAAACTACTATTATTGAAACAAATCGAAGCGTGAAGACATCAATGACAATTACACACACAACACTAACATAGTAATATTACTATTTTTTCACTAATCAACTACAATGAACTTAGGTAACTTATTGTAGAGACAAAAAGAAACAAGCGCGGAAACGTCAACCAATAATACAAAATAATTAACTAATCATTGTTCATTTTAAAGTCACGATGTGCATGTTGTATGTTATTCATATCATATCATATTGGTATTTATTTTTGCAGTCGCAAAACGATAACAAGATCACTTGCCGTGCGTTGAGTTGGGAGATAATCGTTATCTTATAGCGCGGGGTGGAGCTAAAAACCAGTTGTCTCGTTATCTCTGACAAAACATTTCTCTCTTCGTTTGTTTCTGGCCGGCCTCCGATACCTCGTCCTTTCCTCAATCCCCTCTGAGATTGCCGCGTCACCTAGCTATTGCGTACTCTTAATTTTATGAATTAAGATATTCGTGTGAAATTTGAGCGTAATCAAAAAAATATTTTTTATGAAAATCAAAATTTTATGTGTTTTTTCTTTTTTAAAACAATCCTTTGACTTATAACACCTACATGCTTTATCTTATTGTAATCATTTTTTCACAGAACCTTAATTAATTTTATGAATTAATATATTCATGTTAAATTTGAGCGCAATCGAATAATTATTTCTTATGAAAATCGCAATTTTACGATTTTTTTCTTTTTTAAAAATTACGAATAATTAAAAAATTTAAGTTAATTTTTATTTAATTTAAATTAATTGGATGAGCGTAGCGAGCGTAGCGAAGATTCCATTTCACTACACTGGAGAAAAAAATCCGGAATGTTTTTCTTTATTTCATTCTTTTTTTTCTGTTTGTACTATTGTGTGTTTGTTAACACGATTCCGGCTAAACCGAGACTCCAATTGCGATGAAATTTTATGGAGGCCATCGAAATCTCTGAACTTAGAACTGCCACGTTTTTTGAGCGCAATCGTAAAATTATTTCTCATGAAAATTGCAATTTTACGATTTTTTCGATTTTTACAAATTTTCGACTTATAACACCTACATGCTTAATCCGATTTTAATGATTTTTTCACAGAACTTTAATTTTATGAATTAAGATATTCGTGTGAAATTTGAGGGCAATCGAAAAATTATTTCTCATGAAAATGGAAATTTTACGTTTTTTTTTCTTTTTTAAAGAAATTCTTTGACTTATGACACCTACATACTTTATCCTATTGTAATAATTTTTTCACAGAACCTTAATTTTATGAATTCATATATTCGAGTAAAATTTGAGCGCAATCGAATAATTATTTCTTATGAAAATCGCAATTTTACGATTTTTTTTCTTTTTTTAAATTACGATTAATAAAAAAAAATTTAAAATATAGTAATTTTTAATTTAATTTAATTTAATTTAAAAATTCTTCAACTTAGTAATAATTTTTTCACAGAACAACAGAAAATCCGCATAACACATGGCAGCTCAATGCACCAATTACGCGCATCCAACAACGCGGCGGGACTTAAGCGTTTTCCTAGTTAAAAAGTAGTTTAGCCGATGCTATAATGGTCTGGTATAGCATGTGTATCAAGGGGTGCATTTTCAAGCCAACAATATAACATTATCAATAACATGTTGTGTGTTTTGTTGCAGGCATACCACTCGACCAGCGCCGACACTGGGTTAACGGCATCCCAAGGAACCACGTGGTGGCCATCTGGAGGTGGGCCTCGTTAATCCACCACCGTAAGTAAACAAGGCACACACAATCACACATGCTCCATCTCCCGAGCCACCCCTTAAAAGGCATTGTCCGGGTTTCCAACAAGTGTCTTTTAAATAACTCTTAACATTATATAAGAAAAGAATGTATTTGCAAAAAATGACTATTGAGGGTGGTGTGGGTCGTATGGGGCTTTCTTTTCAACCCTCGCGAAATAGGTTTGACGTCAGTGCTGGGCACGGTCCTCGCTCTTGCTACCTGCTACGGAGCGAGCTATTCAGTGTGTAGGTCGGACGTCCGAACTCTTTAGTTTGCCGTTTAGTTTTGTAAATTAGAATTGTAGTTTCATATCATACGTGTTTTATATTTATACTAGCGCTGATCATCGTTTCTGTTACGTTACGTGATTTTAGTTATTAGCACTAGTGTTTCAATTCGACATTTTGAGCGAGTTTTTAGTGGCAATGTTTAACTTTGTGTAAGCCTGAGTACCGGTAGTTGCAAGTTGTAACTTGTAATAATTACATATTTACATTCGAAACTACTATTTCGTGTTTTATAACTCAAACTGTGACTCGCGTGTGAATAGTTACATATCTGTGCTCAGGGCCAACGTAAGCGAGATTACATTTGGCCACCCTCAGTGCCCAGTAGTGTCATCCAAAAATTATTTAAAGGTAAATTATATTTGAAAAAATAAATTACACCATACTACAGTTATTTCGTCATGTTTTAACTGAAAAAATGGCAAGTCAAGGGATTTCAGTTTTGTTTGTGAAGGAAATGCACTTAGTTGATTTTGGACGTAAAAAATTTCAATTATTGATTGCCTAATTAAACCATCATGTGTATAAAAGTAAGTTTTGCACAATAATAAAGACATTTGTGAAATAACTTAAATTTATACCTCAAAAACTAAAACTAAACTTCCTGCACTCGGATCTAAAAACTTTTAAAATGCACGTAAAGTTAAATATGTTTCCCCCCACCCCCACCCCCGGTTCATACGCTACTGCTGGACAGATAAAACGACACGAAGGAGAGTGGTAGCTATACTCCCCACTCGGCACTAGTTTCGGAAAGAATAGTATTACTCTCGTAATGATAAACGTAAATCAAACAATATTATGGAAATCAA
This sequence comes from Sweltsa coloradensis, assembly GCA_024449915.1. Lineage (NCBI taxonomy): Eukaryota > Metazoa > Arthropoda > Insecta > Plecoptera > Chloroperlidae > Sweltsa > Sweltsa coloradensis. The sequence continues at coordinate 143,546 of JAMZAV010001908.1, forward strand.
TCCAGAAATTAAAAAATCCATCTCTGCGGGGTAAATCAATTACACCTGTGTTTACCGATTAATGAAATTGAGAAAGTCAAACAATAAACCATCGAAAATGTGAAATCTGAACTTCCATAATCTGAATGAGTCTCTTGGCCACCTTTTGCGTTCGAGAGTTGACAATACGGGAGTACATGCAGTTTCATGTGAAACGTCAATGTTTGGTAAAGTGTTGAATGCTACATTTTTGTCATACTATAAAAACTTTAATTTAGTTAGTATTCAGTAACAGTGATATTTATCTTGTTCTTTCAACATGTAAAATCGATTATTAGAAGTGTCAGGGCGGCAATGCCACCCCTAGGAAATTCGCCATAAGCGGCCGCTTGCGGCACGGCAGCGAGCTTGAGCGAGTTAAACTTTGAGGTAAATTGGAAAAAATAACTACAAATCAAACACACTTCAAATGTTGGGTTCTTTCTATAGCTGCGACTTTTCCATTGAACAAATTTGCAGTGTTTTATAGTTTCACGACAACCTGTGACTTGTCCACCAGTTCAAGTAATTTTTAGGGAGCGACTAGTTTTGTTTATTTATTTACTATTTAAGAAGCAAGAAAGAAGAGGACGATAATGACGAAAAGATGAAATGGAAGATGAAAAAATTGAATGAGAAGAAAACATGACAGGCCCGGCAAGCCGGTGTTAATAAACTCTGTGTGCCTTAGAAAATCTGGTGGTTATAGCCACCCCCTGACCCGAATTATGTTGGAAACAGGTGTAAGAAATATATATACATTTATTTACTATTGCAATATTACTATTCGAGACGATGCATGGTGATATATGAGGGTGATCAATTTTACAAATATAAAACCAATGCCTTCTGCGGGATTCAAACCCACGTTCTTCAAGTGATATACGCTGTGGGCCAGCGCCCCAATCGTATTAGTAACAGCAGGCGGCTTCAAGCCATTGATTCACTGTTGTATTTCATACATTATATTTATTGATATTTTCCCGCGTTTTAAATTAAAAGCGCGTAAAGGTAGCCAATCGTTAATAACTTCCCATATTGGAAGCAATAACCTAATAAATATGTATATGGATTTTTTTATATAACGTCTATCTGGTTAATAACTAATTTACAACGGAGGACAAAACGGCGCTCGTGTTCGTTTGAGCATGTGATTACTATTTAAAATCCATGGTTTGACCATGGACTTAGAATAGTAACTGGCGTGGTTCCATGGTATGACCATGGTTTAACCAGGATTTTAAATATGGTTTGATGCCAAGAAAACCACTGCCTTCTACACATGAATGTTTCAGTATTTCCTAGTTGGATAGTTGTGTTAATTATGCCACTACCATCTGAAAATATGCGTTCATGATTTTATAAGTGAAAATATTCAAAACAGGGTTGTCCTATAATAACAACATAAAAAGTGTAAATATCAACCGATTTTAAAAATTTCAAAAGTTTTTGTTTAAACAAACATTAAAGAACTCAATTAAATTTATTTTTAAATTTTTAAATTTTACTGCAGTTTACACCGGTAAATAATGTCGAAAATTTGAGATTTTTTCCAAGATGGCGTCTTTTTTCGAACTTCTAGTATTTTTTTTTTAAATTCAGCATTGTGTTGGAAGTAAATCTACGAATTTTCAAAGAAATTCATGGTTTTGTTTTGTGTCTATGGTAATAATCACAAACACCTAAAATGACACCTAAAATTTTTATCAATCTAAATGTATAATTAACAATTTGGTAAAGTGCCGTTGCTCCATCACAAAAATCGAGCGGGAAACGTTTGGGCTACATACTAACTCCCATTAATCTAGTCCGCGCCCGGCCAGCGGGAGACCTGGGCTCAAGACCTGTTTTGTTTCTATTTATATCTTGATTTTCATAATAACAATTATATTATAATAAGTATCAAATCCCCTCAAGAGTAGATGCATAAGGATTTAATACTCAGGCTACCATGATTCCCAGAAAATAAAGTTCACGCCCATGTTGTCTGGTACTCACAATGTTATTTTTATATTATTTATTTATTATTTATTTATATTGTTGTTTTGTCTCATATTGAATATTTAGCTTTCTAATAATTAAGGAACGCATAATGTTTACTGCTTTATTGTCTTCACAAAGCTTGAGTGGCTTTATTGTTGTTGCTTGATTTTAATAGAGTTGAGACACTGTGTGCTCTACTCTAGTGTTGAATTCAATTCCATATTTGGCCTATAATAGATTATAGAATATAAATAAATATTTGACTTGATATTAATAAATTTGTCATTATATTGATATAATTTATAAGAATCTTTTACAGTTGTACTCTGGTACAATCCAACGGTCACAATCACAAACATAACGGTTCATATAAATGTTTATACGTTCATCTGCGCTCTGCCCTATACGCGTTTCCAAGCAAAGATAGATGGCAGCACTAAAACGTAACATGTCGGACCGATCGGTGATAAGAGGCGAGCTGCTTACGGCGGGCGCATGTATATTCAGTTAGGTTCAACTTGATTTTTGTTACATTTTGTAGCGGACCCCGTCCCCCTACCCCCTGGCACGTGTCTAGGGGAGATAAGTGGTCGGCGGAGATAGGATTCAGGAGTCAACTACAAGAAACTTGTCCCTTCATAGGCGGTGAGTGTACCGTTTTTCTCCTCAGGTCGGAATGCTCGCGGCCGCCCGAAGGCTGGCGATTATTCAGCCTCCCTTGGAGAGTGTAAAAGTGTGTGAGTGGTTTTTCCCCTCAGGTCGGAATGCTCGCGGCCGCCCGAAGGCTGGCGATTATTCAGCCTCCCTTGGAGAGTGTAAAAGTGTGTGAGTGGTGAGTGATGCCTGTGGCAGGATGTACCTTAACCTGGAGACCGGAATAACAAGAGAAATGCTAGTTCAGTTGAAGAAACTTGCAAAGTATTTTAATAATAAAAACACACGGTTATTTACCACAGTATAAAGTCCTCTTTGGCAAGAGGATGAGAAAAATACTAAACACTGAGTTGACTGAAAAATTACAAGTCCCAAACGTGGGTAAAAACTGAAGTAAGAAAATAAAATATGAACACTGAATTTACTCTATGTAGTTGGCAAACGTACTAACACTCTAACAGCTATTTATTGAAAAAAGTTAAAGTCCCTGATGTGCGTTCTCTACGACCGCGAGCTAACAGTCAAGCCCTGACACAAAATATGAGGTGCAGGCTGTCTGTTTGAACTGGCTCGGGCTCCCTATCAACGCTATTCTCCTCGCGGGGTAGCGACACTGACAGAGTTAGTGTGCTGGTCCTACCACCGGAGTCCTACGCAGTTTTTGAAGCAGGGTAGCTCCGCGTGCGCTGGAGGTCTTCACTCGACGAAGCGTGACAAGTAACTGTGCTCCTCAACTGGGGAGCCTAGCTTATGAAGGCCTAGCTGGACTCCTGTCGGTGGTGGCCACGAGGGTGCTCGGCCCGGCCGAGCGCTGCCGAGCAAACTGATGGGGAGGGGGTGAAATACGCGCACGTCTCGGATGGATGTACGCTTGCCAACTTTACAAACACAAATTTACTAGATAGGCTAATATTTGCAGTTTTCCTTTCTTTTGTTTTAGTAGCAAGTACAAGACATTTAACCTACACATAATAACTATAAATAACAGATAATACAAAACACATGTACTACATATAAAATAAAATACCACTTGCATTATAATTGGACCTAGGCGACTAGGCGCCAAGCCATGCTTGTTCTAGCAACAGGTGCATTTAGGTTACATTACAATACATAAACATAATAACTGTGCATCCTACCTTAGGTTTAACTTATCAGCGGCAAGACACTTTCCGGGTTCTTTCCTTGATGATACTACTAGTACAAGATGCACAACACTGTTCTGTTTTACAAACGGGCGTTCGCCTAAGTTAGGGTGGCACTTGCAACAGGGTGTGTAGGCCTATGACTGATGCTTGCCATCAAGTTGGCCTACGTGTTACAACGTGAAGCGCCTAGATTTAAAATTACACGGGGGTCGGGTCGCTACAACACCCCCCTCACAAAACAATCTTTAGGGCATGGCAAAATAGGTTTTTGCTATGTCATAATAGATGTTTAAAAAGAAAAATATACGTACAAAACATTCTTATTCTAGATTAGAGGCATATTAGATCTAGAGATCTATAGTTTTGCCAATACATATATATGCCCATTAAAAAACAATACAAGAAAGAACACCTAGAAATTGATGCCACCAAAGAATAAATCAACCCTTTATACAACACATTTGTTTCAATACATAGACAGGGTATTTCCCTTCAGTCCATTTTCATGAACCCCTCTGTGAAGTATCCTGTATTCTGTTTCGGTGCCGACTCCGCCTCCTGTCTTTTGGCGGCCTTCGTCCGCTTGCGGGTCTGCGCACGTCTGGCGTTGAACTTCGCCTTCTTGACCCGTCGGCGGGCCTCGCGCTCATTGATTGCGGTCTCCGGCGCTGGTCTGCTGGGATTCCGGTGGGTTTCCGGTGGAAAAATAAACCTGGGTTCTTCGGGGCTGTCCTCACGTGTTGGGTCTGGGGTAACCGGAACGCCTTTTTTCTTGGCACTCTCCGGCTTTTCCTTGGTTAAGCTGAGGGTGGCTGGGCGGTGGGAAATATCCTTTACCGTCTCGTGTTTGTGGCTCTTCTTCTGGCTGGATGAAGGGCTTCGTTGCGCAGTCGGGTTGTTCACAGTTCTCTTTATGACCTGGCTCAACGAAGCCGGAATGTTTCCCATTTTCGTTAAGGTCGTCCTTGACAAAACTTCAGGCGTCCGCCGGGGTGCCGCTACCGGTTCGGCGAGCGCGCGAAGAAGTATCTCCCGGGCTCGGGATTTAGGAGGGGTCTTGGGAACCGCCGGTTTCGCTCGCTGTTCCGGAAGAGGTCCCTTATTGCTCGGTTCAGAAGTTGGGGGGGTGGCGGCAGCAGGGTGGTGTTTTGGGGCCTGGCCCTCGGCCACCTTTGCGTGTTGACTGCGGGGATCCGAGGTAGCCCTACCAACCTCTATGCTGGCTTGGGCCTTCTTCGTCCCTGGACTCCCCCCGAATCGTCTGAGTGTGACAATCGGCTGTAGGTTCCATTTCTGTTTTTCAGGCGTCTTCAGCTCATCAGTTCTTCCCATGGTCGTAATGGCTGTTTTTGGGAACAGAGTAAATCAAGTTAATTTATTTTACAGGTATTTTGTTAATTCTAGAGTTTTTGTTGTGTTCATTGTTGGAAACCATCTAACCACTGGGGAGGACGTCGTGTACGGGTTGGTCGTATTAACAAAGGAGGGGTAGGAGGTGAGGGAATTAAATCTTCTCTGATTTCCAGCGTGTCTTCTACCGTGGGTCCAGCGTCATCTTCATCCTCGTCTCCTTCGGAAAACATTCTTTCTTCGTCCTCTCCGAGTTCTTCGCCCCATTCTGGTGGGCGTCTGTAGGGCCGAAGTTGGTCTACATTGCTCCGACCCGCAGGGTTCCCATCCAGGTTCTCCAGCTCGTAGACGTTTGGGGAGATGCTAGTTACCAACCTGTATGGGCCTTCAAACTTGGGGCTTAACGAACTGGTGACTCCTCTAGTGGCGTCGCTCAGGATATGTGTTTTTCGCCAAACCCATCCGCCAACTTTGAAAGGCGAAGGCTTCCGGCCCTCGTTATAATGCTTTTCCTGTTTTGCTTTGGCTTCTGTACAATTTTTTATGGTCTCTTCATAGGCATTGGCCAAGTTTTGGATCAGTCCTTGTGCGTAAGCCGCCGGTGCGGTCGGGTTGACGTCCTCATCGTCTGAGTTTATGGGCTGGATGTTGAAGGGCGAAGATAATTCCCGGCCGAAAGTAAGCATAGCTGGCGTATAGCCTGTGGTCTCACTGATGGATGTCCTGATCGCGAAGCATACAGCGGGTAGATATTTTGCCCAGTCTGTGTGTTTTTCTGCATAAGCTTTAATACCTTGCTTCACGATCCGGATCATCCGTTCTGTTGGGTTGCCCTGGGGCCGATATGCTACGATCTTCCTGGGTTTTATCCCAAGTCGTCGGCATACCTCGTTCCATATGGTGCTTGCGAACTGAGGTCCATTGTCGCTGCGTAGATTAGACATGAAGCCATACCTACAGCAGTAGTCAATAACCTTGCTAGCGACCGTCACCGCAGTTGCCCTTCTTAGTGGGTATACTTCGAGGTTTCGAGTAAAATCGTCCATGACGACAAGGGCGTGTTCAAAGCCGTCTGACTTTGGTAGGGGTCCGAACAGATCGCATGAGACTGACTGACCTGGGCCCGTCGACATCCTACTATCCATTTTACCGTATGGAGCGATGTTGGTAGGTTTCACTTGCTGACATATGGCACACCCTTGGACATATTCAGTGATATCTTTCTTGACATTCTGCCAGTAGTAATTTTGTCTGACCTTATGCAGGGTCTTTTTTATACCAAAATGGCCACTGAGCGGGTGGTCATGATGCAAAGATGCAATAGCTCTTCTCAAATGCCGGGGCACTATGATGGAAGCCACACCGTCCTTATTATATCTTCGCACCACGCCATTCTCATCAATCCCAAATCCTTGTTTTATGATAGGGTCAGCTCGCGATTCGACTTGTTCCAAGACGTCCATTATGAATGGGTCCAACCTTTGGGCTTTTGCCCACTCTTCCGGCGTTGTCGGCATTTCGGCAGGTTCGTCGAACGCACTCATGTGAGCCTCAGGTGTGGGTTTCGTGTGTCTCGGGGCTCTGGGTAAGCGGAGTGGAGGTTCCTTGGGTCCGGGGGCACACTTCTTGCATGAATGTTCAGGCGGTGAGCCCTTTTCATCAGCAAATACGAGTTGCATTTCGTCAGGAAGGTCTTCGATGGGTAATAGCTCGTCCACGAGCCTCGGCGTTGGCGATGTGCTGTCAGCACCGCAAGGGGCTCTGCTGAGGGCGTCCGCGGCTTGATTTGTAGTTCCCTTACGGTAAGTCACGGTTGCGTTCAGACCCATCAGTCTCATGGCCCATCTTCGTATCCTCCCAGAAGGTTCTTCTATCGAAAGTATGCTTCTCAGTGCGGCGTGATCGGTTTCTATTACGAAAGGACTATACTCCACGTAAGGGAGGAATTTCTTGACCGCGAAGAGGATACCCAGGCATTCCAGCTCGGTGATGCAGTAGTTCTTCTCCGCGGGTAGAAGCAGCCTGCTCGCAAAAGCTATGGGCCGAGGCCCATGTTCACCCTCTTGCAGCAATACGGCCCCTAAGCCTTGTAAACTTGCGTCACATTGGACCGTGAAGTTCTTATCCATGTCCGGTAAAGCGAGGCAAGTGTCTGCGGTTAGGGCCCCTCTCAATCCGTTGAAGGCGTCTTCTTGTTTCCCAGTCCAAACCCAATCTTCCTTCTTTCTAAGCAATTTGGTTAGTGGGGCAGCCATCTTTGAAAAATCTCTGATATAAGCTCGAAAAAATCCCACCAAACCTAAGAACCGTTGAATATGTTTGGGAGTCTTTGGTTTTGGGTAGGCATTTATTGCAGCCACTTTGTCCGGATCTGGACTAACCTTCTGGGCTTGTATCACATGTCCTAGGAGATGGATCTTACTACATCCAATGCTTACTTTGCTAGGGTTGATGGTAAATCCTGCTTTAGCGAGTCTTGCGAATACGTCCTTCAGGTGTTTTGCATGGCTTTCCCAGTCGTCGCTGTATATAACCACATCGTCCAGGAATGCCATGCAGTAAGCGTACGCCGCTCCTTCTAGCACCTTGTCCATGACCCGTTGGAAGGTAAACCCAGAGCCCGCTAGGCCGAAAGGCATTCTCTTGTAGCGAAAGGAACCTCGGTGTGGGGTGACGAACGCTGTGAGGTCTTTATGTTCTGGTGTCATGGCAATCTGGTGATACCCCTGGCTGAGGTCGATGGTCGAGAAGACTCTTGCTTTGCCCAGCTGGGAGAAGATGTAGTCAATGCGAGGCATAGTGTGCGGATTAACCCTGCTCTTACTGTTAACCGGTCGGTAATCGATGCAAAGACGCCAGTTGGGCGCAGCCCCGGGTGCTACCTTCTTCTTTACAAGAACGGGGCATGATGCCCACTTGCTATCACATGGTTCAATGATGTCGTCATCCCACAGCTTGTCGATCACCCCATCCAGAATTTTTCTCTTGGCTGGAGTCATGGGCCTTGGTTTGCTTCGGTACGGTGTGTTACCTCCCACGTCTATATCGTGCGTTACACCTGTTACTAGGCCTGGCTGTTTAGTGAACAAACCCTGCTCGAAGAATTCGGTAACGACCTCACCAATGAGTTGCTTCGCTTCGACCGGGCCTTCGATCTTGGCAATTGTATCTTCGGTCCAACTGGGGATGCTCGACGAGAAGCAGTCTAGTATACTTGGTTTGTCAAACGGAACACATTTGTGTGGGTTCTCTGATGTGGTCCAGCCCCCTATGGTTATCCTAGGGTCTATGCCAGTCTTGCAGAGGAAGTCACGCCCTAAGATTATGGGCCGAGCCATCTTATGCAAAACGAAAAACTTGTGCCTCGAGGAACTCTCGTGCCAGGTCATATCTGCCCATATCGATGTTTGGATCTCGACTTGTCCTTGTGTTAGTTTCAGTTCACTTCGTTCATGGTCTGTTCTAGCGCCATGCTGCTCTAGTCTTGCGGCTATCTCCGAATCCATTAAACTGGCGGACGCTCCGGTATCGAGGAGAGCCAGATAATCGTGGCCGGCTATATTGACCTTGAGTAACGGTTCCGTTGAGTTAGATCTGTGAGGAGTATTTACAGGGCTATCCATGGTGGATATGTATGATTGAAGTTCGGCTCCATTTTTGTTGGTTAGTCTCCGGAACTCTGCATTTCTTCTCTTCTTCTGATTTGCCTGGGGTCGTAGATCATGGATAACAACTTCGCGGCTTCCCTCCCGACACTTTTCTAGTCGCGGGAGGGACTTCGGTAGTTTTTTGCCTTGCGGTCTTCGTTTCTAGTCGTGACGTCCGTCTTCTTGCTTCCTTCACTCTTGCCTTTAGCGCTCGGGCACTCTGAGGCATAGTGTCCCTTCTCATCACAACTATAGCAACGAACGGAACTCTTATCGCGTTCTCTCGAAGTGGACCGGTTGCTTCCCTGCGATGAGCTACGAGAGTTTGGCAGTTGTTTATCGCGCCCCCTGTATCGATCGTAAGAGACGTCTCGGTGTCGCCAGTTTTCTCCTTGGTTCTTCTTCGTTTCGAACTTGACTTGCCTCGGTGGTGTTCTTTTTCTTTCTTCGCGGCTATCTCCGTTTTCTTCTTCGGAGGTGCGGCTGGTTGTGCCCCCGTCGAAGGCATGGGTCTAAGGCATCTAAACTCACCGGAGATCGCTTGTTCGTGTCCCTTGATCGCCTTGCTTCTTCCCGGCCCCGCGGTACCTCTCTAGCACGGTGCTCTTCGCTGTAATTACCTGATGGTGCTGTGTAGCCAGGGGCAAGTGACGGCTCTACAAAACGTATTGATGTTGGTGGCGGTTTATATTGCCTTTCTCTATACACAGCTTCCTGAATAGCTCGTGCGTCCCTTGCAAGGTCGTGTAGGTCGCGATACTGTTTGTTAAAGGTATAGCGCACATATTCAGGGTGCATCTGCCTTAGAGCCCGCTTCACCTTGTCCTGGTCTGTGTATTGGCCTTCCAGCTTCTCATAGAAGTCATGGATGACTTGGATGTAGGTGTACAGAGGCTCATCCGGATGTTGGGTACGCTCGTCCAAGTCCTTCAAGAGCCGCTCTTGATAATCAGCCGCTTCATACTTTTCGTTAAAAGCATGGCAGAAGGTATGCCAATCTGAAAAGCCCCCGGTGAAACGCCACCATCTTGCCGCTTCACCTCTTAGAGCATTGGGCATGCCTAGTGTCATAACTTCGTCAATATGCAGGCCGGGCCTTGACGAGGCGAACGTCTCAAATTCCGATAAAAATTCTGACGGTGTCTGCCTGTCCCCGTGACCAAAGAACAGTGGCAGTTTAACATCTTTCAGAATCCACTGTGCTCCCACCCTATAATCAGAGTTCGGGTGTTGCATGTGGCTCCGGACAGGTACACTCGGAGACGGTGTATGTAGGCTGTAGCCCATGTCCTTCACACTAGGTCTTATATAAACCGGAGGGGAGCCCTCTTGACCAACTCTGGGTTCGTACATTCTTCTAGCTCCTTCGTTGGGATTTTGTCCAGTCCTGGGCAAAAAAACGGGTGGTGCTGCTGAAGAGGTGTGGGTGGGCATAGCGCCTGTTCGCAAAGAATCATAGGGACCGTAACTCGTGGTGGATGTAAACCCGGGTGGTATTCGAAGCGGTGTGGAAGTAGGCGTCACGTTTGTTTGTGAATAGTCCCCTTGACCAACTCTGGGTTCATACATTCTTCTAGCTCCCTCGTTCGAATTTTGTCCAATCCTAGGCAAAAAACTGGGTGGCGCTGCTGAAGAGGTGAGGTTAGGTACGGTGCCTGTTCGAGAAGAATCGGCAAAGCCGCCATCGTAGGGACCGTAACTCGTGTTGGACGTAAACCCAGGTGGTATTCGAAGCAGAGTGGAAGTAGGTGCAATGTTTGTTTGTGAATGGTTTTGGGCAGAGATTTCTTCGAACAGCTCTATTGACCGTGTCAGTAGACTCGATAGTTCCGCCATACTGGCTTGGCAATTAGGTTTGCTGACGTTGTTAGTTGGTACGTATCGGCTGTCATGTACTCGGCCGTGAGTATACTGTCTTATCGGTGTGCTCTGAACGCAGAGTGATTCGCTTCGTACAGCATTTAAGGGTGCCCCATAGATAGGACTATGGGTGCCCTGGTAATGATATTCCGTTTTCTTAATGTCATCTAGCTTGTTTCTTGACTCTCCTAAACTATATTGTGATAGTGCCCCACCGTGGCTGTCTCTGGGTAACGTTAGTTTCCTCTCCTCTACCGGAGGTGAGGGTGTGGCATTGTCGATAGTGGACAAACTATCGTAGCCTGTCGTCGATGAACTTGACAGAGGGTGACGCATCAAATCATGATGGTCAGTGTTAGGCCCTTGGCCTTCCGGATACTGATTATTATTCTTCTCCATGTCGTTGGGGAAGGTTAACTCGCGTTTTGACTCATCAGCGGCCATTTTGGAATTCTACAATCTAAGTCTATCGGTTTATATCTATTCTAATTGTCGCGCAGAGAAACGTCACACTGTAGCACTAGTAACCCAAGTGCTACTTTTACTTTGTTATTTTCTTAGCTTTCAAGTATTTATTTGCCAACACATAAAGTTTTGAGAAAATATGCCAAATTTGGCTTATGAGAGTAATCACGGTCTCTTTTACTAACGGGTCTGAGCTACTTTGCGTAGCAGCTCAAATCCCGGACGAGCCCCCAATTTTCTGTAGCGGACCCCGTCCCCCTACCCCCTGGCACGTGTCTAGGGGAGATAAGTGGTCGGCGGAGATAGGATTCAGGAGTCAACTACAAGAAACTTGTCCCTTCATAGGCGGTGAGTGTACCGTTTTTCTCCTCAGGTCGGAATGCTCGCGGCCGCCCGAAGGCTGGCGATTATTCAGCCTCCCTTGGAGAGTGTAAAAGTGTGTAAGTGGTTTTTCCCCTCAGGTCGAATCGTCGGGGGACCTCCCGAACGCTGAGCTTACCCTCCCTTAAAAAGCGTAACTCCGGTGGTACAGAACTAATTGTTTTCCCCGCAGGGATCGCTTGTAGGGAAGACCCGAGCCGCACGCAGCTGACCCTTTTTTTCAAAGCTTGCGTAGCTCCGGTGTAGGAACCAAAACAGACTTAAACTTTTTTCGCAAGAATAGCTTGTAGAGTGTAGACGTTTCCAAACAAAAGAACCTGCACTTCATATTTTGTTTCTTACTTTAGCTTTTTAGAACGCAACGTTTAGGGACTTGTAATTTTTCATCAACTAGCTGTTTAGTAGTTTTGTATCCTTTGCCAAAACTTTACATAGAGTAAATACACGTGTGTTTTTTATTTTAATTACTTCAGTTTTTACACACATTTTACTTGTAATTTTCCGTCAACTCAGGTTTAAGTAGTCTGTCTCGCATCCTCTCCACACAGACTTTATACTCTCGCAAAGGAAGTGTGAAAAAATCGCAAGTTCCTTCCTGAGCTAGCCGCGACATTCCGACCTCCAGGGTTAAAGACGCCACTCACTCACCACTAACTTTTACACTCTCCAAGGAGGCTGAATAATCGCCAGCCTTCGGGCGGCCGCGAGCATTCCGACCTGAGGGGAAAAACCACTCACACACTTTTACACTCTCCAAGGGAGGCTGAATAATCGCCAGCCTTCGGGCGGCCGCGAGCATTCCGACCTGAGGAAAAAAACGGTACACTCACCGCCTATGAAGGGACAAGTTTCTTGAAGTTGACTCCTGAATCCTATCTCCGCCGACCACTTATCTCCCCTAGACACGTGCCAGGGGGTAGGGGGACGGGGTCCGATTTGCGAAAACATTGTTGATTATGTCATATCGTCCGCGTATTTTATTAGTAAAATTCGTAAGTTTTGGGGAACGGCTTTATTAAAAACGGGAATTTAATGGCATTTTAAATTACAACAAATAATTGATATTATTTGATGAAATTAGCTCGAAAAGAACAAACCCCACTGTTAAACTATTAAATACAGAAACAAGTGTATCAAATAATGTTGAATGATGAAGATCGATGATATTTTGCCAAGAAAATGTTGCCCACCAATACTAATAATTTCAATAATTTAGGCCTACTTGATATCTAAAAATCAAAAGAGCATCTATAGCAAATTATAGCCCTACACTTGTTTTGCATGTTTTCTACGTCGTTTTACAATGTAAACGCAATCGGAGTAGGCGTGTTTTATAATATTTATCTACTATACACTTAGGACTACTGTTTTTTTAAATAAACATTTTATTAAAAGTAGGCCTATTGAATAGCTGATAGCCTATTTTTATTATTGTTTTGTATGTCAACAATGGCATGACGCGTCATTCTGCAGACAGCTTTAAAATCTTGTAGGTCATATCATTATAATTATTCTATTGTAATAATATAAATCGTATTTATTATGTATAATATTATGAAATAATGAACAATGACGATAAACGGTATATGTAGGCCTACATTAATTATATTAGGTAGAAAAGGAGTTGGGACTTGTGCATAAGCCCTAATAAAATTATTATTTTTATTATTTTTGTTATTGTTTTGTTATTATTATTATTATGACTTTATTTATATTTGTAATGTATTCGTTACGAATATGTAACTATAATACTAGACAAGAATGTAGGAAGAAGGTTACCGATAAGACGTCAAGTTCCCATGCTGCTATTCTTCCTTTATTCACCACCAGAGTGCAGAGTGTACATGGTACGTTTTAAATTATACAGGTATGCCAACTTACTTGCATGAAATAGCGCTATATATTACATCTCTTTTCCCCTAAAAAAGTTCAAACCTGTGGTAGAAATGAAAGAAAAGGATTATTGTTACGGTAAGAGCAATGCATATTACCCTAAATCAAAAGTTAAGTAATTGGTTAGATTCGAAAAATGATTATTAAAATTGGTATGATAGTAATACAATGAAATTATCTCCAACTCATTATAAACTCAATGATCAAAATCGTTCAGCCATGACGGCGGTTTCTTCAACCTTGCCGGTCTTTCGGTTCGTCCCGGCGTATCTTCTAGAGCATCTTTTGACCCCCCTTTTGCTTCATCCATCTGTGGGTGTTCTGTTGGCTGGATATATGGTTTCACGAAAGATGCGTTTCTTTTGTACTCTGCGCCAGTTGGTGACTGGATATGGACTGTAGACCCCGTCTTTTCCACGACGCGGAAAGGTGTCGGATTGAAAGGGGTTGATAGCTTGTCCCGTTTTTCCTGTCTGACGAGTACCTGGGCCCCTGGAGATACTTGGGAATCCACGGCTCTTCTAGTGAAATCGCTCAACTCCTTGCCCTTCATCTTGCACTCCTGGTCTCTGTCGCGTACTTCAGAATCCAAACGATCCGGATTTGGTAGAATCGAAAGTTTGTCTCTAATCTCTCTGTTGAACATTAGAGAAGCGGGCGTTTTACCCGTAGTTGTGTGTGGTGTCGTGTGATACGACAGCAGGTAAGTTCTTAACGCCTGTTGTAGGTCTTCACCACTGTTGTGAGCAATGCGCAGGCGTTTGAGGAAGGACCTATTTTGGCGTTCAACTTCACCATTCGCCTGCGGCCAATATGGAGTCACGTGGCGTAAATGAACTCCATTCGTAAGACAGAAATTGCGAAATTCTTCGCTAATAAACTGCCTTCCATTGTCCGCAACGATAGTCTCGGGAAGACCGTATCGTGCAAATATGCATTCCAAGACATTAATCGTCTCGTGTGAAGTAATCTTTTTCATAAAGGTTGCTTCACAAAATCGACTATAGTAGTCGACGACTACAAAAATGAAGTCGCCAGTCGGTAATGGTCCTAGGAAATCGATCGCGAGGTCCTGCCAGGGTCCACTAGGGAGTTTGGTCCTTATGATTGGTTCAGGGTGGGGGTAAGAACTCACTATTTGGCAACCATGACAGGATTTGCAATATCGTTCAGCCTCAGAATCAACTCCTGGCCACCAGACCTTACTGCGTAACCGAGCTTTCATTTTTACTATACCCGGGTGTCCTTCATGTGCCAGGTCGAGTATTCTTATCCGGAGACTCTTCGGAACAACAACCCTGGTTCCTCTCAGGATTATATTTCCCAGTACACAAAGTTCTGGTTTAAGGATCTGAAAACGCTTAGTTTCCGAATTCCAATTATCGGTTAGGATACTATTTTTCAGCTGCGATAGTTCACTATCACTGGAACATGCAGAGGACATCTCTGCCATTGTAACTGATTTTGGCAAAGCCTCGCTTGCGACCCAGTGCACATGTAAATCGTTACCTGCAGCAGGAGAAAATGCTGCGAGAAGACGTGACAAGGAGTCCGCAATGTTTGTGGATCCTGGACGATATTCTACCCGGTATCGATATCCTTGTAGCTTCATAACCCAACGCTCAATTCGCGCATTTGGTTTCGATCGAGGGGAAAATAAGAACTCTAATGGCTTATGATCTGTGACAAGGACGAATTCGTCTCCTCCGTACACGTAATTGTGAAATCGCTCGCAAGCAAACACGATGCCCAGGGCTTCACGTTCAAACTGGCTGAATTTTCTTTCAACTTCAGTCAGTGAACGACTAGCGTACTCAATAACTTCTTCGCCGTTGTCGTCGGTTTGTGTTAAAACGCAACCTAGTCCAACCGGACTAGCGTCCGCAATTATACGTGTCCCACGGGTTGGGTTGAAGAATCCTAAAGCTTTCGAACTAGCTAGTAGTGCTTTAAGTGTAACAAATGAGTTTTCTTGTTCAGGCCCCCAATTGAATGTGGTGATAGGCCTAGATTCTTCTTCCAATTCCAGCTGATGGAACGCGGAACGAAGATCAAGCTTACTGAAGACCTTGGACCCCCCCAAGTGATGAATCATGTCTTGGAAAGTCGGAATAGGGTGGCGTTGCCGTTTAATTGCAAGATTGGCCAACCGCATGTCAATGCACAGGCGCAGTTCACCGTTCTTTTTAGTACTGAGAACAACAGGCGAAGCCCATGTTGTCGGCCCTGTTGCCGGCTCGATAATGTCATTGTTGAGTAGGTCTTGTATCTTCATTTTGACTTTATCCTGTAACTGGTACGGCATCTTCCTTGCTTTTTGTACTACTGGTGTAACTCCGTCATCGACTGTTAATTTTACCTTATAACCGGTAAATTTCCCTATCCCTTGGAATATACCATCAAACTTGGGATCTATAATACCAGGTGTAATACTGGGTATTAATACTTGCAGTACCCCTAACTCGATTGCAGTATCTCTGCCTAACAGGGGTTGGCCCTGTTCCTGCACTACTACAAACCGGGATTTCAGGGTTTTATTTTTTAGCACTATCTCAGTCTCAAACTCACCCAGCACTGAGAGTGGATTCTTAGATCCATATGCAAAAAGAACTCTGGATGTCTTTAAACAAGTGCCTTTTATGCCCCTTTTCTTGCATTCATTCCATGTCTTGGAATCTAAGACATTGCAGCAGGCACCCGAATCAATAAGAAGTTCAAGGTTAACCCCGCCCACTTGAGCAGGCAGCATGCTAGGGGGTGAAGTTGGTTTATTTATGCCACATACCTCTTCATTAATGCCGAATGTATAATTCTCCTCACTCCCCGGCTCTTGCTCGTCTACCTGACGAACTGCATTCTTGTAGGGCCTAGCATTAGGACTACTCTGCATAGGCCTAGGACCTGAGAACTTGCTTTTATTACAGACCGAAGCTAGATGACCTAGCTTATTGCATTTCCTGCACTTCTTGTCCCGTGCCGGACATTGTTCATTACTAGCCAAGTGTGTACCTGATCCACACCGAAAGCATTTAAGGTTAGGCCTAGCCTTGTCCTTGCTAGATTTTACTACAGCGATGTGCGCCGTGTCTAGGCCTAGCTTACCTCCAGACTCGATACAGCCGGCCTGGCGCTCTGTAGCCTCGAGCAGGGTTGCAATTTCCTTGGCCTCAATGAGAGTGAGGGAATCTCCCTTCTTCAGGAGAGCCCTGCGTAGTTCATTAGACCTGCATTTCTCTATTAATTGATCGAGAAGCATGCTGTCCCCATCTACGAAGTTGCAGTTTACACTTTGGCCCTTCAGCCTAGACAGGAACTCGGACAAGTTTTCAGTTGAACTTTGTGCCATGCATCGAAATACATACCTCTCATATCGGTGGTTTTTTAGAGGTTCAAAGTAAGAAGTGAGTGCGTCTTTACACAAAGAATAGATGGTCTTACCTTCTGGCAAGACGAAATTCGTATCAGATTCTGGCAGAGTAAACCACACTTCCTGAATGTGTTCACCCCCAAGGTGTAATAGCGTCGCTTTACGGCGCTTTAAATCATTGAGACCTGAGGCCTCGAAGTAAAGTTCTAAGGAACGTACCCATTTGTGCCACCGGACGGCGATCAGGGAAGCATCCGCGTGCGCATCAAACGGTTTTATGGTAGATTTACTATCCATAATTAGTATTTTACCATCGTCGCCAATTTGTAATGTATTCGTTACGAATATGTAACTATAATACTAGACAAGAATGTAGGAAGAAGGTTACCGATAAGACGTCAAGTTCCCATGCTGCTATTCTTCCTTTATTCACCACCAGAGTGCAGAGTGTACATGGTACGTTTTAAATTATACAGGTATGCCAACTTACTTGCATGAAATAGCGCTATATATTACAATATTAAATTATCATAATAAAACTAAAGAAGTATATCTCAATTAAAAGTGCCATGAGAAGCGAGCGATACTGTATGTGTGTGTTTACTATGAGTTGTGAACATTCTTGACGGTTTGAATTTGATTTAATATTTATCGTACCCTGTTAGCCTATATTTAGTATAGCCCATATATACCAATGATTTATTATGATATTACAGTTAGAGAATTGTAATATATGTAACAAATGCCATCCTCGGTGTCTCATGGGTGCATGGGGCGCAGGTCTGAATATTCTGGTGGACATGGTCTCGAATCCCGCATTTTAAAGAGCGATTTTATCATTTTGGTGCACCCCCATGCTTTTGATTATCATCAATTAATAACATTTTGGGAGAGCAACGACAATGTACCTGTGATTGTACATATTTATAAGTGAGAAACACGGAATGACATGTGTTCTTCAGGTAAGCACATAGCGCGCTCCTCCGACTATCACTGATCGGACAGTTGCATTTTTCGCCACCAGGTAGCAACCCCTTTGCTTGGAAACGCGTATAGAATATATCCATATGTATTTTAGTTATAAGTTCTTATAAATCTATATTGCAAATACTAGGTTTTGAATTTAGTTTTAGACACACAATACTTCTTCTTCACTAAGTGGTTCTACGACATATTTGTCCCCCAAAACCCTATTTATTTACACTGTGCTGGCTTAAAACATGTGTAGGATCATATGGGTGTTTACAAAAGGTATCCTCGTTCGGCGGCCATGACGGTGCTACGCCCCCTCGACACTAGCGCATTCTCCAGGTGATTTGAGTAACTTGTATTAATACAGCCAAACCTTACACACTCAAAAGAAATGAGATCTAAAAAAGGGCCAAGCTCATCTACCCTTCAACATTTGCGCATTCTTAATTCATAAACGTAGGCCTACATTGTCTCGTAACAATAACCTTGAAAAGCTTGGCAAAATCAAATTTGCAACTATTAATTTAAACGTAATAGTGCATCCAAATTCTTTTTTTCTAATGAATTTAAACGTTATGGTTATGCAAATTCGATTTTGCCAAGCTTTTCAAGGGTATTGTTACGAGACACTGTACGTTTATGAATTAAGAATGCGCAAATGTTGTAATTATTTGTTAAAACCTTTTCTATGCTACGCCCGAGATAACTCGGGCATTGCACATTACACACCCAACCATGTCTAAAGCCTACACAACAATTACTAAAATTATAAAATTACCAAAATTAAAAATTAACAAATAACATAACATAAAACATGTTGTTTTTTTTTTAAGGGGTTGTTTCAGCAATGGGTTGGGGGGTGCGGGCGGGTTTTTTTATGGGGGGGTTGTTTAGGGTTGGTCTTAATTATTGTATGACAGGGAATTATGGTTTTTAAAATATGTTAATTAATTTTGGGAACAATCCCACCGCTATCTGTGTTTGTTTTGTTTTTTGTTTGTTTTTTTTGGGGGGGTTTTGGTTTTTCAAACATGTTTCATAATTTTGGGAACTATCCCATTCATGTTGTATTTTTGTTTTGGGGGGGGGGTTGTTTTGGGGTTGTTTAAAATCATTGTTGAGAACATATCGGTTTTTCAAATGTTTTACATGATTTTGGGAACTATACCACGATATCTGTAAAATTTGGAGGGGTTGTTTTTTTTGTGTGTGGGGGGGGGGTGATTTTTTGGTGGTTGGTCTAATATTCTATGAGAGAGAATTATTGGATGAGCGTAGCGAGTGGAGCAAAGACTTCAATTTCACTGACCCACCAAAATATTTAGCTCGGGTGTTTTTTTTTTTTTTTTTTTTTCCGTCTGTTTGTTCGCTCGATTCCGGGCAAACGGCATATGCGATCTTGATGAAAACTGGAGGGGACCTTCGTTTTCTCTGAACTTAGAGGTGTATTGTTTTTGGGTACAATCGAAAAAATATTTCTCATGAATATCGTACTTTTACGATTTTTTTCGATTTTTAGTGCGATATTTTCGTGACATTTGGTCCGATTCTGACCAAACATGTGGGGCTACAACATTCATATTTCACATGGACATTAAGATTATGGTGTTGAAGTACTTTTTGAAAGCAAAAGTTGAAAAAGTTAGCCAGAATTCATAGAAAAAAAGGTTTTAATATAAGTTTTTAAATTTTTAGAGCGATATTTTCGTCCCATTCGGGCCGATTCTGACCAAACGGGTGGGGCTACAACGTTCAGATTTCACATGGACATTAAGGTTATGGTGATGTAGTACCTTTTGAAAGAAAAAGTTAAAAAAGTTAGCCAGAATCCACAGAAATAAAGGTTTTAATATGAGTTTATTGAGGTTTATAATACCAATTAACACGTAACAATAGAAACTTGACAACAATCACCTACAATGCATTCAAAAAGCACTTGCAAAGGAAAAGTGCAAACAAACGCAAAAACGCAAACAAAAAAATTACAAAAATGCTCATCCATCAACGCGGCGGGACTTAAGCGTTTTCCTAGTAGGTATTCAAACAATATGTCATAAATTTTGGGTACCATACACCCCTTTCTGATTTTTTCTCGGAAAGTGCGTTTTGTTGAAAATAACTCAGCACAGGACGCCGATTCTATAACTCTGACCGAGTTGGACCCGGGCGTTTTCTACCGTAATCGACTCGGCTGTTAGTGATCGACCCGGTTGAGGTCGATATCTTTGCGATATAATCCGTAACAACCGAGTCCGACTCGGTTATATTTTTGGATGAGCGTAGCAAGCGTAGCGAGTGGAGCGAAGACTTCAATTTCACTGACCCCCAAAAATATTTAGCTCAGGTGTTTTTTTTTGTTCGTTTGTTTTTCCGTCTGTTTGTTCGCTCGATTCCGGGCAAACGGCATATGCGATCTTGATGAAAATTGGAGGGGACCTTCGTTTTCTCTGAACTTAGAGGTGTATTGTTTTTGGATACAATCGAAAAAATATTTCTCATGAATATCGTACTTTTACGATTTTTTTCGATTTTTAGTGCGTTATTTTCGTGACATTTGGTCCGATTCTGACCAAACGGGTAGGGCTACAACGTTCATATTTCACATGGACATTAAGGTTATGGTGATGTAGTACCTTTTGAAAGAAAAAGTTGAGAAAGTTAGCCAGAATTCATAGAAATAAAGGTTTTAATATAAGTTTTTCAATTTTTAGAGCGATATTTTCGTCACATTCGGGCCGATTCTGACCAAACGGGTGGGGCTACAATGTTCAGATTTCACATGGACATTAAGGTTATGGTGATGTATAGTACCTTTTGAAAGAAAAAGTTGAAAAAGTTAGCCAGAATCCACAGAAATAAAGGTTTTAATATGAGTTTATTGAGGTTTATAATACCAATTAACAAGTAACAATAGAAACTTGACAACAATCACCTACAATGCATTCAAAAAGCACTTGAAAAGAAAAAGTGCTATGAAAACGCTTAAGTCCCGCCGCGTTGATGGATGTGCGTTT
This sequence comes from Sweltsa coloradensis, assembly GCA_024449915.1. Lineage (NCBI taxonomy): Eukaryota > Metazoa > Arthropoda > Insecta > Plecoptera > Chloroperlidae > Sweltsa > Sweltsa coloradensis. Next base: position 164,298 of record JAMZAV010001908.1, read on the forward strand.
TTGTAAGTTTTTTGTTTGCGTTTTTTGCGTTTGTTTGCACTTTTCCTTTGCAAGTGCTTTTTGAATACATTGTAGGTGATTATTGACAAGTTTCTATTGTTACTTGTTAATTGGTATTATAAACTTCAAAAAACTCATATTAAAACCTTTATTTCTGTGGATTTTGACTAACTTTTTCTTTCAAAAGGTAGGCTACTACATCACCATAACTTTAATGTCCATGTGAAATCTGAACGTTGTAGCCCCACCCGTTTGGTCAGAATCGGCCCAAATGTGACGAAAATATCGCACTAAAAATCGTGAAAAAATCGTAAAAGTACGATATTCATGAGAAATATTTCTTCGATTGTACCCAAAAACAATACACCTCTAAGTTCAGAGAAAACAAAGGTCCGGTCAAATTTTCATCAAGATCGCATAATATGCCGTTTGCCCGGTAGAGAGCGAACAAACAGACGGAAAAACAAAAAAACAAAAAAACACCCGAGCTAAATTTTTTGGGGGGTCAGTGAAATTGAAGTCTTCGCTTCCGCTCGCTACGCTCATCCAAAAAATGGTGAATGATAGGCCTTGGCCTACACGTAAACACAACCAGATTATTAACTTTCTCAAACGAATAACAATAGTATGCTCAAAGAAAACCTACCTTTAGTAAGGGCCTACCCCTTAAAGTCCCGTACGTTCCCTTTTTTCATGAAATTATTTCTCAACGATTGAAAATAATACACACATCTATGTCATTTCGAATATTTGACAACTGACTGTGAATCATTTGTTCACATTTGACCGTCCACTGCCATGTTAATTATACCTTTCGACCTCGACCAACAACTCCCGAGTCATGTAGTCGATTATTGTCAAATAACTATAGTTACTTGTTGATTGTATGCCTATATAGGGCTTATTTTAAAACCTTTATTTGGAAGCCTTCCAGCAAATTTTTTAAACTTTTTCTTTCAAAAGGAATTACATCACTATTACCTTGTCCATGTAAAATATGAAAGTTGTAGCCCCACCCGATTGGTCAGAATCGCTGGGCAATTGAAACTGACGAATTAGATAGTAGTAGCCAGTAGTAACTAACATCCTTAAAGTGATTTTGAGCATGTTTCAAGTCATTTTTTCACCAAGAAGGAATGCTCGTACCCCAACCAAATTTGGCATGTGTTGTCGGACACCTAAATCCCCTCGATTTTGATAGTTTTCAAGTTCACATCACGTTTCATGACGGTTGGGTGACACCTCGAAATCACCCCAACTCTGCTTGCTGTATAAGGTGCCTGAGTGTGTAGCGCACCGCGGCTTGGCTGCGGCGCCCTAACGGACACCTAGATAACACCTACATGCTTTATCCGATTATGATGATTTTTTCACAGAACCGTAATTTTATGAATTATAATTTTCGTCTGAAATTTGAGCGCAATCGAAAAAATATTTCTCAGGATAATCGCAATTTTACGATTTTTTCTATTTTTTTTACATTTCTTCGACTTATAACACATGCTACATGCTTTATCCAATTTTAATGATTTTTTCACAGACCTTTAATTTTATAAATTTATATATTCCTGTGAAATTTGAGCGTATTCGAAAAATTATTTCTCATGAAAATCACAATTTTACGCTTTTTTCGTTTAAAAAAAATTACGCTCATCCAACAACGCGCCTGAAAAGCGTTTGCGAAGCTTCCTAGTTTAAAATCATTGCAGTTTTGTATTCCTTCTGGGGCGATTGAATATTGTTGCCAAATTTGCGTGTTTATCCCCTTAAAAACCCCTCTCCAGTCCCATAATGACGTAAATGATTTGTTGATGAATTAATATTGCATAATATGGATGTTGGTTACATAATTTTTACCTTTTATTCCCGTATAGTACAGGCGGATGTGCAAAAGATGCGAGTCGAGCGATGCGAGTAAATTATTGTTTCTTGTTACAGGACATGTCTTCTACCTAAAGGGGCGCGATGGGGGCCAGGGCCGCGAAGTCGAACTTCCTGTGAGGTGGTGGGACTAAGCCCTGGTTCAACAATGAGGCTGAGCTGTAGACATCTAGCAGAGTCCAGACCTAGCCTAATTCTCACTAACAACACTACAACAACAAGCCAGTGATGAGTAACAATTAACTGATTTTATTATTCATATTTCAACATCATCCATATTCATATTCATATTCATGCATCTAACACGATGCAGGAAAATTTGTCAAGGATTGGCTGGTTACCTATACCTTCACACAATCTACATGTTCCGTTACCGTTATAGCAGCCCTTACACAGTCTTGGGAGGAACGCGTTCCTTTTTCGTACATCTTGAAAAGTTACTATTTGGTGGGAACTTGAGAAATCTAATGTTCCTTTACAAGTTCCTTTCGCCGTCGTAATCCATCGAAATCCAGTACCACTGTACCTGATGTCGTAAACTAGGGAAACGCCAAAGTCGTTGTTAAACGAGTGAGTGAGCCAAGTGTTGAGAACCCGGGAACATCCCCTTTCCTCCCATATAACTAAGGCTGGATCTAGCCCAGTATGGGGAAAGATATACCGGGTACTATACACATGGCTCACTCCACTCGTTTAACAACGACTTTGGCGTTTCCCTAGTCATATCGCAGGCTGTGGCCATTTTTACATATGAAAAATCTAAACAAATGCTATCGATATTTTAAAAAATCACATTTTTATTTATTGTAGGTTGAAATCGAAAGAATCTTTCTGATTTTGTTAGCAGTTCTCAGTAAACTCGTACCGGATTTCTGTTCAAAATTTCAGGGCAATCTTTTCAGCGATTCGGCTGATTTTCGACGTACAGACAGACACACAGACATACAGAATTACAGAATAAGCGCCGTTTGAGTTGATTAGAGACACTCAGTCGCTCCGCTCCCTCGTTTAATTACAGCATAAAACATATCCTGTAGCGTCCCTTCTTATCGGAAATTGCTCCACCCCCTTGTCAGATTCACAGAGGGAGGGCATAACATCTCACTGTCGAGCTGGTCCGTCACACCATATCTGCAGTAGAGACCCGCGGTATTAAGGCCCATGTCCTGACCAGACAAAACTTGTAATTTGATGCCGTGGGAAATTGAAAGTTTTTTATGTTTACTAGGCCGCTTCGCGAACGCTTTTTCCAGTCGCGTTGATGGATGAGCTTTTAAAAAAAAATCTATCCAATGATTACGTTTTTAAGTGGTATCTCATTACTTTTTCTATAGTTACTTGTTATATACACCTGTAAAAGGCTTATATTAAAATTTTTACTTCTATGAATTTTGAACAACTTTATCAACTTTTTCTTTCAAAAGGCAATACATCACCATAATCTTTATGTCAACGTAAAATATGAACGTTGTAGCCCCACCCGTTTGGTCAGAATCGGCCAAAATATCACGAAAATATCGTATTAAAAACCGGGAAAAAATCGTAAAAGTACTATTTCTATGAGAAATATTTCTTTAGATGTCTCTGAAATCATAACATAGGCCTATATAATTTCAGTGATTTTAAACGTTCCCATAAATTTCCATCAAGATTGCCGTTTGCCATCACGAAAATATCTCATAAAAAATCGGAAAAAATTGTAAAAGTGCGATAATCATAGGAAATAGTTGATCGATTGTACCCAAAAACGTGTCAAGTCTAAGTTTAGAGATTTCAAAGGTCCCCTCCAATTTTCATCAAGATCGCATATGCCGTTTGCCCGTTAGAGCGCGAACACACAGACAATAAAACACACTTAAGCTATTTTTCTTTGGGAAACGTAAGTGAAAAAAAAGTAAGTGAAATTGAAATCTTCGCTTCGCTCATCCAATCACTTTACTTACATTAAGAAAAGTAACGATACATTAACTCGTGAAACGTAAAAGTAACCAAGTTCTTTTCGAGGTAAGCCTACGTCACTGTTTTGTAAAAGGAACGGAAACTTCAGTGGCGTGGCGAACATACCAAATCGGAGCCCAGGCACCGATACCAAAAGGGGTGGGTGGTCCCCCAGGGACCCACCCACCCCTTACTTTTTAATGAAACATAATATTTTATATACTTTATATGACTATTTTAATTGTTAAAATCACACCTACTGAATTGTATGGCTACAGCTCTTTACTTACCTTAAAGTCTTACTGGACTATTTCTCGATTTGTTTAGTCGGGAAACACTCCCGTAGGTGTAATTGTTATTATTTTACTAATTAAAAAAGTTTATTTTTCTGAATTCTAGTAAAATAATTACTGTTACTGGACTGTTTTAAAAGTTTGTCATGAATCATGATTTTTTAGTAAAAGTGCAGACAACATGCATGATGGATATTCATCCAGTAGTTCTCAACTCAACTAATAACAGGTAGCAATTCAACAATTCTGCTAAATGAATAGACACGTTCGTTATACTATAACTTATTTCATTTGATTGAATAGATTGATTTGAGGTATTTATAAATTAAATACAGCTGGTGGCATGGAGGAAGTCTAGAACATTTTCGAGTTTTCTGTTTTAATTTTTAAATTACCGTCTTATGATATGAAGCAGGATTATCAACGTCGTGAATGCAGTATAAGAAGAACATTCTTGGACCTATTTGAATTGAAGTATTTCGAATACAATTTCTAGATAAAAATGCATTGATTTCAATGAAATCGAGACAGTAAGTTTGTTCGTAAAAGAATAAAATCGTATCTTTTCTCTTCAAATATTGCAAACAAAGTGTTTCTTCAAAACTGCAGATTTGTACCAAATAACCTTAAATAATCATTTTCCCGGGGGCAAGCCCACGGAGCCCCAAGTTTTCATTATTATGCGTTTCAGTAGTTTTCCTAAATCCCAAATAATGGCTCTGCCAATAAACGGAGATAACGAACAAAATAACCAAATTGATCTCCAAAATGCACAGATTATCTAACGATCTAGGACATACAATTATTTTCAAATGGGAAGGCCCCCGGACTCCTCTTGTAGGTACTAAATTCTTCATTGATTACTTTCATAATGTGTATTTTTCCCCAAATTTTGGCTATGCCGCTACGAGGAGGCGAAGAGGAATAACACACCGTTGGCTTTATGAGTTCAACAAATAAAACATAAGCGCAATCTGTTCAGCGATTCAGCTGATTTTTATAGTTCACACTAGCACACACGCACAGAGTCAGAGAATAAGCGCCGTTTATCTTGAATAGTAATCCTCATTCGCTTTGCTTACTCGTCTAATAAAATCATATTAATTGCCGGTAAAAAGCACCAAATCCATTCTAGGATCACCAAAATTAAAAATATAATATACCATTAGTTTTTAGAATTAGATCATGGACTTTTTTATTCTACAGCCTTTATCTGTTTGTTTATTTATTTATTGTCTATCAGCACTCGAGTCAGTAGGCTGTACTGCCTTTCACTTTCAATGTCACTGCCGAGGGATCGCAGCACTGGTCACCCTCGCATATGATGGCCATCTGTTCAGGAATAACACACAAACACCCTCTAAAATCGTTAATAAAATAAAGTAAAACTGTAAAACGGCATCAAACTGCTTCTGAAAGTGACGTACACATATTTTGGCCTTTGAGAAAACGATTTTTTAATACTGGAATACTTTACGGCCATGCTATCTCATTACGTGAAGGCGTGATCTCAAAACACATTCATCAAAGTCGGCAGCAGAAACGCGGGAAATTTAAAATCAATAATGCCAACACGAGAACTGAAACGTATTAAAAATTATTGTAAAAATGATTGGGCCAAAGTATATTAGGCCTATTCTTTCTGTTGAAGGTGGTTAAAACCGGCTGAAATGAGTTTTGACCAGGCCGGTTAAAACCGGATAAAACCACAGTTTAAACCAGGGGGTGGCTAAAACTTGCCAACCCTGGTGGTACATGATAAAGGCATGACTTGTGTAGGAAAGTGTTGGGCCGAGAATCATCGAGTATAAAAATATAGCATTCATTAAAATTAAAAAGTCCAGAGTTCGATTCCCGCCAAGTCAAAAGTTTTTAACTACTGATTTGGGCTCAAGTCCATCAGTTCTTGTCTTGGGAGTTTGTAAATGGAGACTTTGGAGCCGTCCTAGCAACGAGGCACATAATAAATTCAGACTTGTTTTGAATCGACCTTGTTGATTCTGGCGTTGATTCGCGGGTGTTTGCACTGTCCATACCACTGATTGCTACATTTCCTATTAAAAATATCGATCTTTGGTTGGTTATCGCTCACTAACCTACAGGCCTACAGGGTAGGCTTGGTCGCTTTGATTTACTGTCCCCCACTGAAAATCAATTATATAACCGAGTGGGTAGACTCTAAATACAATTTATTTATTTTAATTTACTTTCGTAAGATACTAGTACTAGATTTCTATAAAGTGTTGTCGAACAAATACTTGCAAGATAAAAGCAAGAATCTAAAGAGAAACGTTATGACTTGTGTAGGAAAGTGTTGGGCCGAGAATCATCGAGTATAAAAATATAGCATTCATTAAAATTAAAAAGTCCAGGGTTCGATTCCCGCCAAGTCAAAAGTTTTTAACAACTGATTTGGGCTCAAGTCCATCAGTTCTTGTCTTGGGAGTTTGTAAACGGAGACTTTGGAGCCGTCCTAGCAACGAGGCACACGATAAATTCAAACTTGTTTTGAATCGACCTTGTTGATTCTGGCGTTGATCCGCGGGTGTTTGCACTGTCCATACCACTGATTGCTACATTTCCTATTAAAAATATTAATCTTTGGTTGGTTATCGCTCACTCGTCGATTGCGTCGGGGCCTACAGGGTAGGCTTGGTCGCTTTGATTTACTGTCCCCCACTGAAAATCAATTATATAACCGAGTGGGTAGACTCTAAATACAATTTATTTATTTTAATTTACTTTCGTAAGATACTAGTACTAGATTTCTATAAAGTGTTGTCGAACAAATACTTGCAAGATAAAAGCAGGAATCTAAAGAGAAACGTTATAGCGCACTTTGATGGCATTGCATTAAGATTGATGAGACACATTTGCCATTATTTTGCAGTATTGGGCCCATCTATTCATGAAGCCAGGACTAGGAAAATCGGAATGTTAAATTACATTAATTAATTAATATCGTAATAATTATTAGTCTGACCACATTGAACGAAACTGATTTTCCAGTGGCGACTTGCAAACCCAACCTGACAACGAAGACAAAACTTAAAACTACACACTATTCGTATGCCTACCTTCCAGCTATGCGGAGGGAATGTGCATTAGTTGCCTAGATTATAATTTTAAAATCTCCCCATACCGTCTCCAATAGCTGAAATAGCTGAAAATTATAGAATATTTGCTACGTAGTTTTAATTTCCTTTTCTGCTCCATGTGTTATCTTCATCCGGGCATAACTGATTGTTTTTTAAAAATAGCTAAATGGAAATTAAACTTGATGTAGAAATTACATGTCTAGTAGTTGTTGTACATGCAATGATACTTGGGCTTTATCCGCAAATGAAATGTTTACTTGACAATGCAACAGTTTTCGTCACAAGGTCTTTTAAACCCAAGGACAAGGGCAACACCACACAACATTACAACAGCTCACCAATTTGTATTAAAGGGGCTATTACCCCCAAAAAGATTTTTTTACCACATAATCTATAGCATAATACTACACTGAAATTACCGTTTCAAAAATTATATCTTGTAACTGTGAATTTACACTAATTTTTTAATCCAGAAATTTGCGAAAATAGGCGTTTTGGGTAATTTCTTGAATCGGCTTCAACGTGTTTCTTTTTGTTCCACATAGATACTAGAACATTGTCCCAATCTAAAATGGCTATTTAGAACATCGTGTCTTGAAACTGTGCCCAAATATACACTCAAACACGCAAAAATATGCATTCCAAAATCACACCCTTTCTTGGTAATCAGCATATTTTGGCCGAACCACTTGCCCCAATTACTAAACAAAATATATTGGATTTACAGAAAAGGCTGTTGAGTACGTCAATAATGGCCAATATTTTTTTGAATCAAAATCCACCAAGGTCACGGGGAACAAAGATCGTCCCCATGTTATTTCTTATGGGAGATTTTTGCGATGGGACCTAGCTCGAAAAATACCAAGTTTGAATAATTTTTGGGGGGTCATGGTGCACCCAATAATTTTTCTGTTAATTTCTAAATTCAAGTTAGCCTAATGAAATATATTTTTTTTAATTGCGCGGGTGAATACCCCTTTAAATTCGAACACCGATAAAGTTATTGTTATTTATATAATATTTTGTCCCCCCGCGTCACCCCTTACGTTCCTCCGCTAGAAAAGTAGTACACATGGTGGTAACTCACACTTTTAGAAATTGTTTTATCTTGGAGGCGCGAATAACCTTAGGTGTTAAAGCGCCCTAAAACTACAAATACTAGGCCTAATACTAATAATACTAGTCAAGTTCACATACAAAAGTAGCCTAAATATAATGTTGTTTACAAGTTTGGACTAGATTGATAGGTACTCACTAGACCCTGTGTAGTAAGCGGGTCGATCGTAGATTGTGGCCACCCTCCAAAACACAGACGCATTTTCTCGTTTCCTGAAAGAAAAATGTGTTTCAATCACTAAAAGTTCTTTAATCTTTTCGTTTTATCTGAAAGAAGATTGGGAAGGCTTATGCATTGCATTTCTGCAAAATATAGTACAGTCTGCTTCAACATGATATCGTAAACTTACGACATTTTAAAAACACATCAGCGCTAGCTCAAAAAGTTGTCATGTGTTGTTTTGAGTGCGCAAGTGATGGTGACACAATCTACTATGACGCAACCAAGGAACATGTGACTGAGTGGGTAGACTCTAAATACGAATTTATTTATTTTATTTATAACCTTGCCAAAGGGCCTAGACACACTTGGCTATTCCGTAATATAATACTCATGAGCCACCCACCAGCCTCAAAAACATAATTAATGTCTCTGAAGTAACCAACTGACCCAATCGCCCCCCCCCCCCCCCCCCCCCCCGACTTGACGGTCCATGAGACCTGCTCACTCGAACAACAACAAAGAACTTACAAACATTGCATCTCGGGCTATGAATCCAAAGCCCAAGAGCTAGGTCAAAGTTTAGTAACTCGGGCAATTGATCCAACAGGTTTCAAAAGTTTTTTGCACAACTATATCATATAGATGGGAATACTTGAAAGTTAACATGATATAAAACCAAAACGTTTCTTTAAGAGTATTGGGTGCGGATGCTCAGTCTGTCGAGTGTGGTACATTCATAGCTTTTTTGATTACTTTTTTGATTTTGGTAGACTCTAAATACGAATTTATTTATTTATTTATTTATTTACCTACATGGAAAATGAATTGAAAAATGTAGACGTACGTCCACAAGTACGAATAGGCCTACACCTTTCGGCTAGATTCGTGCCGTGCTCGCTCTAATTTCATTGCGATTTCGAACTCTGCCCGGTCAAACAGAATGCTGTTCAAATCGCAAACAAATTTCATAGCCACAAAAAGAAAAGTAGTCGGTTTGAATCTAGGCATATAACGTTTCCCGTACAGTGGCGGCATACAGACGAAATTGGGCTTGAAGAAATTTGGCATGTGAAATTAATTTGAGTAATATCTCTCACGAATACAAAACAATTTGTAAAAAGACAACCAAACGTGAACTTAATCGTGTAGCCCTATATATCCAAGCAAAGTTTTGCGCCGAGCTAGAATGTAGTCAAGGGGGTATAGGCCTTACTTTTGAGAGTGAAACTCAAGGCTGTCCTTCAACAAGTTGTTTTGATTCGTAGGATTTCACTACTTCCATCACTTATTAGTTTTACCTTTTAACGCCAATCCCTAAAAATGATGGGCCTAATACGCGTCGCTCAAGGTCAACATCAGTGGTAATTTTGTAATGTTGAGAAAACGTGATAGTGAAAGAGAGAGGTATGATCGGTGTTCTTGTTCCCATCTTGTCATTGAGCCATAGTAATAATAGTTGTTTTACGCAAATGTTGATGCTGTTTAGTGCATGTTTTGTTCACAGCTGTTGTGTTTGGTTTCGGTAGTGGGATTAGTTTATCAAAAACTGTGCAACAAACTGTTCTAAACAACTATGAACTAAGCGAACGCGTGTTTCTCAAAATGTCTTGACGTTTAGTAAATCGTCATCAGTTGAACTTGTCATTACTTTCACCACAGTTGTTCTTTTAATTCACGCGCTCTTCTATAGCAATAAGTAAATAAATAAATATGCTTAATTGCAGCGACTTGGATCGCACAAATTCGGTTAGTTAAATTTATCAAGGAACTGTTTTAAGTTCCTATCAAGAACAACTTTGAGAAAGAGAAATTAAAAACGCGTAGCATTATA